>BRDA01087300.1:0-21373 GCA_036984385.1 Crenuchus spilurus
AAAACAAAAAAACATGGCGTTTGAAACCCACTTCCTTGAACTAACGTCATCTTCAAGAGCACTCAACTTATTAGTTAAAAGTAACGGCACATTAGCGAGCTAGCATTATTTTGGGATTGGCCAACTACTCTAACCTACAGCATTCCTACTAGAGCGGAGAACAAGAGGACAGAATTGAGACATAAGTGATACTGAGCAGTCAGCATCATTGCTATATACACTGACGGATGCTGTTAAAAGCTAGTCTACTTAGTACCATCCTACCATCCATTATCTTCTCAAATAACAGTGCTTTTGTGTTAACATGCTCCATGTGTGGGGGGATAAAGTGCGCTGTAATGATGGTCTTAACGCTGTCATTTTTCCGCTGCTCGCTCTTTAACCCATCTCAGCGTTTTTTTGTTAAATGTATATAGAGAACACAAGCTTTGGCCTCAAACCACAGCTGAGCAGGGATTGTGAAAATTAAATTAAACCCATTCAGCACATCATAACAAAGGCTACAGTAGAGCATGACGCCTGAATTCACAGTGAATTTTAAAAGAGTAGAGCAGATATTGACTCCTCGTTGGCTTGCCATGATCTTACTGTACAAAAACTGGCCCATGTTCAGTATTCCTGCTCTAAGGTTCTTCATTAATACCTAAACTGTCTAAAACAAAAGTTCTTTAGAGCCATGCTATTGAAGAACAAAAGAGCCATAAGTAAAGAGCTTCTCAAAACTTTTTTTTTAATTTTCCATGTTTGAAGAACTGCCACGTGATGTAAAGACTAAAGTTTTGTGTAGAACTGTTTTGTTTTGGTTATAGTTTTAAGTCTTTGCTAGAAAATGTTCAGTTTTCTAACCTAGCCAAGCTGTGCTGGTTGGTACATCTCAGGTTTCCCCTAAAACTAATTATCTGAGCCAGGAACTATTTATGAACCTTTATTTTTAAGAGCATACCCTCAATTTAATGGTGCTTCCATCAGGAACAGCATCATTCAGTGCTTCACTAACACTTAACCTTTAAAGGTTTTGTTAGCCATGCTATTGAAGAACCAAAGGGGCATTTTTGGAACTTTGAAGAACTTAGAAACGGTTACATTTTCTAATGTATAAAAATGATAGAAAATGCAGTGATCTCAATCTAATCACACACATGGCTTTACTGTAAATGCTAGGTGTGATATGGCAGGTTAGTGTTTATAGATGCTTAACATAAAGTTCTTTACCAATCGGTTTTTCATAGAACTGTATGTTAAGAGCATACCCTCAATTTAATGGTGCTTCCATCAGGAACAGCATCATTCAGTGCTTCACTAACACTTAACCTTTAAAGGTTTTGTTAGCCATGCTATTGAAGAACCAAAGGGGCATTTTTGGAACTTTGAAGAACTTAGAAACGGTTACATTTTCTAATGTATAAAAATGATAGAAAATGCAGTGATCTCAATCTAATCACACACATGGCTTTACTGTAAATGCTAGGTGTGATATGGCAGGTTAGTGTTTATAGATGCTTAACATAAAGTTCTTTACCAATCGGTTTTTCATAGAACTGTATGTTAAAGCCAAGGAACATTCAAAAACTCCAACCAAGCCAACACATTAGTAATGTAAATGGATGAAATGAAGACTTCACATAATACAAATGGTCTACACCAGTGGTGCCCAATCCTGTTCCTGGAGATTTACCATCCTGCAGCGCTCTGAAGATAACCCTGAAGGCCTTCATGAACTGGATCAGATGTGTTCAATTAAGGTTGGTGTCAAAAACTGTGCTGGTTGGTAGATCTCCAGGACTTGAACTGCGCACCACTGCTCTGTACCAATTGTTTTTTTTCCCTTAAAACCATGCATCTGAGCCAGGAAACATTTAGAAACCTTTATTTTTTAGAGCATACCCTCAATTTAATGGCCCTTCCATCAGCAACTGCAGCATTCAGTGCTGGCAGTGAGCATTAGATTAAGCAGATAATGGGCTAATAAGTCAAATGAAGCAAAGTGAACGGGGCAGATTATTACAAAAGCTTCCCAGTGCTCACAAACATGCTGTTTACGCCAACCCAGCTGAGTTTGGCAGTGTTTGACAGCATTTGTTTGGCTGCCGTAAAAAGAGCTTTACCCGCCCCGGTGGAGCGAGAGTGCGCAGGTACAGCCTTGTGCTCTCCCCCGCACATCTCCCACAAGCTTCACTTTCCACATCTTTTTGGGGAAAACATTTGTTCAACTTTCTTTCTGCCACTTGTTCAAATGAGAAGTTTTGTGTGACTGTCATTCATGTGCCAAAGATCAAACACCAATAAGAGGACACACCACTGAGATAAGGTGGAGCTTGATCCACAACCCAAGCTGAACTTTTCAACTCAGACTCTGAAAACAGAAAAGCACCAACATATAGTCATCTATACGAGCGATCTACGAGCGAGAAACAGTGAGAGAAAGAAAGAGAGAAAGAAAGAAAGCGAGAGAGAAAGCAAGAGAGAGAAAGAGAAAAAGCAAGAGAGAAAGCGTGAGAAAGCAAGAGAGAGAGAGAAAGAGCAAGAGAGAGAAAAAAGAGAGAGCGAGAGAAAGAAAGAAAGAGCAAGAGAGAAAGCAAGAGAGAGAAAGAGAGAAAGAAAGAAAGAAAGAGCGAGAGAGAAAGAGCAAGAGAGAAAAAGAGAAAGTGTGAGAGAGCAAGAGAGAGTAAAAGAAAGAGGGAGAGAGAGAGAGAAAAAAGAGAAAGAGCGAGAGAGAGAGAGAGAAAGAGCAAGAGAGAAAGAGTGAGAGAAAGCAAGAGAGAGAGAAAGAGAATGAGAGAGAAACAGTGAGAGAAAGACAGACAGAGAGAAAGAGAGAGAGAAAGAGAGAACGAGCGAGAAACAGTGAGAGAAAGACAGACAGAGAGAAAGAGAGAAAGAGTGAAAGAAAGCGAGAGAGAAAGTGAGTGAGAGAAAGAGCAAGAAAGAGAGAGAGAGAAAGAGTGAGAAAAAGAAGAGAGATAGAGAGAAAGAGAGAGCGAGAAAGAGCGCGTGATTGCGAGAGCGCAAGAGCGTGAGAGAAAGAAAGAAAGAAAGAGCAAGGGAGAAATAGAGAGAGAAAGAGCAAGAAAGTGAGAGAGAGAGACAGAGAATGCAAGAGAGAGAAAGAAAGAGAGAGAGAGAGACTTTTGACTTTTACATTAACTTTAATACCTACATTTCACTCTTACACCATAAAACCTTTAAAAACCCCACTTTAAAAAAAAAAACCCAACACAGTGTTAAAACATACATCATAAAAGTGACATTTCATCAACACATCTTAAACACATAAAACCAGCTTATTATTAACCACTGAACACACAGTATCACCAACACACCACATCGTCCCAAACCTCTGTACATCGTTTAACAGTCTGTAATACTCAAACTCTACTCTGAGGCGAGATCTGACCAGCTCTAGCAGTGCCGGGTCAGTCACACCTTCACCTTTTATTCTGTTACGTCTTGTGAGCTACAATGACAGTTTTCTTTTCCAAACAAGAAGTTTAGCAGACAGGACTTGTGGCGCTGACAATAGGAGTAATGTGATCCTAATACAAATGTCTCTGTTGTATAATCTCTCTAAGTTCTCACATAGACCCCTCAACAGTCTAAGTAGTTCATCCAGGCATGTACATTTAGTGAACACATGCTCCACATCCTCAGGCTCCCCACAAAACAGACAGCCCTCATCCACACTCGGGTTAAAGTGTGCAACATGTTTTTTTGTAGTCAAGACACCATGAATTATTCTCCACTGGAGATCTCCAGTTCTTTTTGGGACAAGTAATTTATATAGCACCCTTCACCTAAACCCAGCCATGCTATGCTCAGCTAACACCCCTTGCCACCTGTGCTCTCTTACCTATCTCAATGACCCCATGTTATTCATCTTTACTGCCACAGCATATAGAGTCTAACCACTTACTACTGAGAACTCACCAAGAGTTGGAGAGGAGAAGGTCAGAAGATTACCCATGTCCTCCTGCCAGTCCCCAACAGCAGCAGAGACTTTAGCTGGTGGAAAGACAGGACACTCTTCTTCTGGAGGCTGCAGCAGCTTTTCTTTGCTGTGCTAGGACCTCTGCTGTCTTCCAGAGGCTCCTCCTTCAACCACCATCATATGGCCCATCTTGCAAATTTCCACTGATATCATCTGTTTCTTAAAGCTTGGTGACCACACTGAGTCCATCCTTATCTATTGAAAATGGGTTCTACTCTTACCCAGGATCCTGCTTCAATGTCTCTTTGACGCGATGTTTGTAGCAGCCTCCATGCCTTTAACACTGAGGTATAAAAGTTTGAGACAGTCCTGTTAGTTGAAGTCCATCATTGCATGTGAGAAACAATTGGAGGTCTAACCCCATGTCCCCAGCTCTCCTCAGAATTGCACATGCTGGTGCTTTCCATTCCACCTGACAATGATACCACAGTCTTTGTGATGTCTTCAGCCTGAAGGATGCCCCTCTGCTTTCAAGGTCTATCAGTTCTTGTCCACCTTCATATGTGGGCAGATATAGAACTGCAGCCTTCACCCAATGATATCCAGACCAGAAAAAGTCCACTAATTTCCTTTGAATCTCCTGCATCAGGCAGGGTGGGGCATTCAACACCATTAATTGGTGCCATAAGGTAGATGCTACCAGGTTGTTAATGATCAGCACTCTACCCCTATATGATACTTGTGGAAGCAGCCATTTCCACCTTGTGAGTCTATTGGTTATCTGCAGCAACATAGTTTCCCAGTTCTTCTTGACCATAAGCCCAGATAAATTCCCAGTACCTTCAGAACTTTTTTCCTCACACTAAACCTCCAGGTAAGCTAGGGAGTTCTCCACTTCTCCCACACCACAGTGCCTCACACTTCCTCCAGTTAACTTTGCCTGATGATGCGTGTTCATATACTAGTCGACTATCTTGTAGATGTTTTATGTCTTTCTTTTCTTTCACTATTATGGTTAGATCATCAGCATATGCTGACACTGAGAAGGAAAAAAATCATATCCAACCCTGCAACTGAAACACCTTCCACATTTTTCCTCAATATCTGCAGTAAGGGCTCTATAGCTAGTGAAAACAATTGTCCAGACAAACAGCAACCTTGTCTTATTCCTCTCTCAACAGCAACAGGCTGGCTCAGACCCCCACCCACCTTAATCAGACAACATACTTTAGAGCACAGTAACCGGACATAGCTAACAAATTTCTCTCCAAACCCAAAATTAATCAAGACTTCAAAAAGATATTTATGATCAATTCTGTCAAATGCTTTCTCCTGATCCAAGGAAATAAGCCCAAAGTTCAGGTCATTGCAGTTTGATAGTTCAATTAGGTCCCTCATTAAGAACAAATTGTCCATAATCAATCGTCCTGGTATACAATTTGATTGACTCATATGTATAATAGATGCAAGGTGATCTTTTAAGCAGTTTGTAAGGGTCTTCTAAAAAAATTATAGTCACAACATAGTAAAGATACAAGACGCCAATTTTTAATATCGCACAAATCTCCCTTTTTTGGAAGAAGTGATATCACAGCCCTATGAAAAAGAGTGAGAGAGAGTAAGCGAGAGAGAGAGATAGAGAAAGAGTGAGAGAGAAAGTGAGAGAGGCAGTCATATACTGCATTAGCACTAGTACTATTAACCAAATCCTGAAATTGTACACTATATGTCCAAATGTTTGTGGACATCCCTTGCAGTGAATGCATTCAGCTACTTTAAGTTGCACCCATTGCTGACAGATGTACAAATTATTAATCCCAGAGGAAACGTCTTGTATTGTAGCAGCACTAATACAGTCAACGCAGAACACAGATGCACAAATAGAAGGAAAGATATCTTGTGTTATATTGTGCAGTAATCTTCTGTTCATCCACTGAATCATCTAAAATATCCCAGCAGTAAGCCAGAACAGTACTTCACCATCAAATACCAAGGGACTCTTCACTATAAACAACACTGATCAGTGTGCAGATGTCAAACCTGTTGCTGAACCTTTTGGCACCACCTTTTGGAGCTGTGTTCTCTGCTCCATCCAGTACTTTTGGGATGAGTTTGAGGATGAATTGGTGGTGATCATCAAAAATTCTAACCTCACTTCTGTCACTGAAACCTGTGCAAAAGCTTTCTCTGGACAGTAGAGACAGTCACTCCAACAAAAGCAGGATAAACTCTTTTTAACACCCTTGTTTTCAGAACAAAGAATGAGCAGGTGTCCCAATACTTATAGCTACATTAGCCTCTCCAGCCATTTTGGCCAGCATCACTTACACACATCCTGCTTGAGCAGTTCAGTAAATTTAAGTTACTTCACATATTGTTTTAAAGTATATGGTATCGTATGTTTTCCTTGATAAAATTGCTGGGAAAATTGACCACTTAGCTACCGAACTCTGCTCAAGCTGAGAGCAGAGCAGTGCCATCTGGGGTTGCAAGGTACCTACCCAGTCCTTCAGGTTCACCTCTCCTCTCGATAGTACATATCCAAAAATGAAAAATGTTGTGGAAAAAGTTCAGGATAGTGTGTAATGCCCTGCCTTGCGCCCGGTGAGGGGGTATGGAGCTCACCACAGGATTCCTATTGGACAGTCCACAACATTGGGCTTAATTTATCTGGATAACTTAGAAATCTTGCTTCATGGAATAGCCCACAGGACTAAAGATTTTAATTATATTAGTCCTACTGAAGGCATATAAAAAGTATGGCATTGTATTAGGAATATATAATACAATATAATTTATATAATGATACAGTTATTATAATTCAATATATTGCCATGTATTGTGATACTGTAAGCAAAGCAACTTTGATTTTTAATTGTAATACAATTCAGCCATCAGTGCTAGTCAGCAAAAGTTTACATTGGAGTGGAAGAATATAATGGCTGAAGATAGATTACACTGCCATCTAGTGGTCAGGGATTTAAACACAAAATGAACCAGCACCCTTTGTTTTTGTAAAAAATACATTTTTGGGAGAATTGATACAGTATCACAAATCATAATATTGTAGTATTCAAGCATATCAGTATATTCTTACACTCCTAATAGAACAGAAACTGATTTGTTGTTAATAAAGTGTGAATTTCTTTGTTGTTTCTGAGCCGTGAACAGTTTTACATCATTCACAAGCTCCATTGAGAGAACAGAAGAAAGGTCAAGTAAACAGCCCCCGTATAGAGCTTGCCAGTCATGGGGTACCACAGATCCAGACGTAATTTTTTTTCTCATATTAGTCACCCATCCATCTGCAGTGTATTGTGAAACCATATCAATTAGATTTATGTTACATAACAGGGTAAAACGAGGCACCATAATGCCATAATGCTTCAAGCGATGTGTTGAAAAATAAGCTGCTGCCCATCAAAGTCCTGCATTTCAATGGAATCTACTGCAACATCCTCGAGCTGTATTACCCTCCAACCAATCCGAGATGTGAGAGCTTTCCTTACAGTTATACCTCAGAGATGAGCAATACTCTCTTCTGATTGGCTGTCAGGTGTTTTAACTCTACTACTACAAACATTGTGAAAATTTCATTTGTGTTCATAATTTAATCCAAAAAGGTAAACTGCCATTACACGAACATTGATATTTTTTGTTTTAATGCTGGTACTGTTTGAACAGTAATTTATTCAAAACTCCAAATTAAATATTGTAACAATGTGAGACACTGGATTTCTAATTTTCATCAGCTATAAGCCAAACTGGTCAACATTAAACAAAAATGGCTTCAAATATCTCATCAAACATTACCAGCCATGGACTTTTTCAGAATGTTCTCATTTTTGGAGATGCACTAGTAGATAACAGGACACTTATGAAGTAGATCCAGTACAAAAGGTTTAATCCACATTCTGTAATGATGCTCTTGAAAGCTAACCATATCAGCCATAGAGAATATCCACTGATTGTAGAAAAAGAAGCTACTACAACAAACACAGGGAATAACAACCTGGCAAAAACGTTATTTTTAGTAAATGTAATTAAGAGTATTATTATGATTATATAGATATTTAAATACAAAGACATATACATGTGTGGGTTGTGGTGGTATCAGTGCCGGCTCTTCCTAACAAGTGATGTAAGCAGTTGTTTAGGCCACTGTGGCCATTTAAGGACAGTCAGACACATAGATGGATGACATATGGACGGACGGACGGACGGATAGATAGATAGATAGATAGATTGATTTAAGGTCAGAGAGACAGACACATAGATGGATGATATATATAGTGGTTAGACAATGAAAGTGAAACAGCTGGTTTTAGACCACAATAATTTATTAGTAGGTGTTGGGCCTCCTTTTGCGGCCAATACAGTGTCAATTCATCTTGGGAATGACATGTACAAGTCCTGCACAGTGGTCAGAGGGATTTTAAGCCATTCTTCTTGCAGGATAGTGGTCAGGTCACTACGTGATGCTGGTGGAGGAAACCGTTTCCTGACTCGCTCCTCCAAAACACCCCAAAGTGGCTCAATAATATTTAGACACAAAGACTTGCTGTCTTGGTCACAGATGTGCCAGCAAGACGTGCACCAACAATTTGTCCTCTTTTGAACTCTGGTATGTCACCATAATGTTGTGTGCATTGTAATATACTATATAACTGTGCTCTTACCTGCTAACTGAACCTTCACACTCTGCTCTTACTGGTGCAATGTGACATTAATGAAGATTGGCCACCAGACTGGTCCAGTTTAGCCATGAAACCTCCCACACTAACATGACAGCTGTTTCACTTTCATTGTCTAACCCGTGTATATGGATGGATGGATGGATGGACAGATAGATGTTATTATATACATGCACGTGAGGAAAGTGACTGGTTTTACTGTGCCTCTGATGCTGAGAAAAAAAAGTGAGAAGAAAAGGTGTTTTGCAGTGTTAAGCTGATTTGCTAATGTTGTGTAATAACGTTAGAATTACTGACTTGGGAACGTTTTGCACCTGAATCCATTGCTGTTGATATGACAATTGATAATGTGATTTTATAAATGCAACTGAAAACAGAAAAATAGCATTATAGCAGATGATTGTGCCTGTTTTTATATGCACAAGAGAGCATGATGGTTCTGTCAAGCTTAGCCTGAGGGAAGACTGTAGGAAAATGATTTTGGATGGAAAAACTAAGCCAGCCAGGATGTTGACTGTGATTCTACATTTATTCTGCACAAATAAAGCTTATTATTAAGACCAATGAGCTGCTGCTTCAGTGTTATCAGTGCCGTCAACACAGTTCTGACTCCTGGTGATTATATGGATGGTGTTTCTCCAGAACATCCTGTCTTCTGTTTGGGTATTCAAGTTTCTTTATGACTTCTTTGACTTTCTAATGATTCCTCTGTTTGAATCTTCCATCTTGTTGCTGGTCCTCTTCCTCTTTTACCTTCAACTGTTCTAGCATCACTGTCTTCTCAATTGAACTGGTTCATCTCATCACATGTTCAGAAAAAGAGATCTTCAGTCTGGTCCACTTTATATTCAGTTGACATCCTTCACTTAAAATGAATCTCCAGTCTGTGTTTACTTTTACAACGTGCAGGTCTGAATGACTGCCTAAAGACTCAGAGGAGTGGTAGGGGGGTGCCAAAAATCTCACTTCAGGGGCCTCAAAAGTTTATAACTGGGATAATAGTGAAATAAGATCTTGCATAGATTCTTAATTTTGTATAAAGGGGCACCTTGCTGACCATTATCCCTTACATAAATTTTATAAACTGCATTTCAGATGTGCCCTCATTACTAACTTTTGTGTAGTTTTGTTGTCATAAGGGTCAAAAATGACCTGCCTTCACCCTTAAAATAAAGCAGTTTCATAGAATTTTAAATCCCAAATATAATTTATCTGAAAAAAAACTCATTCATTACAAACTTTTCTTCTTTAACTTTTTAAAACTTTTTTATCCCGGGTCATTTTTGAGCCTAAATACAACACATGTTTTAATTGTAATTGTTTTCTGTGAAAGAGATGGAGTCTACCTTAACAAATAAAGAGAAAGAATACTTTTACAAATCTGGCCATGCAGTTGTTTGAGGGACAGCTGTCAGGGATTGCAGGCCTGGTTGCAGAGGCAGGGGTAGATAACCATGGGGAAGATAGCTTGGGGTTAGAATTTCAGGATCCTGTCAGCTATAAATCCACGCTGCAGTAACTACTGACTGTGTTGTATAAGTATTGATTACTGGAAGGCTATTCGCCAAACAACATATAATATACAATTAGCACAAAGAAGGCCCTGGGTACTATTTAATCATGGATAAACTCTTGAAGGTCCCATAATACACCTCTTTAGTTAACATTTTGTCTGGGGGTTTAAATGAAATATCTGACATGAATATCTTTTTTGGTCAAACTTCCTCAGGGGTAGTCAGATAAGCCTGTTTATCCCTCTGGAGTCTGAGGGTATTTCAGACACTCTGATGTAGTCTGACATGGCTTGACTTTTTTACAAATTACACACATCTAAAATTAATTTTTTCCAAAGTGTTACACAGACTTTTGTTCAGCATAAACTCATCAACAACAGTGTCAGAACAGTAAGAGGGTCATAAATCTATATTTTGATTAAATCTGCTCTAAACTTCTACTCTATTTTCAGATGTGCTGATATATTGTGAAAAACACTCTAAACATTTCTAGTCAAGACGTTTGAGCCCAGAACTGAATAAACAGAGGTGTTGGCTACACACTGCTCATTACAGTTTTTAGAAATTGTATGTAGTTTTATTTTTAAAGCTTAACAAATGTGAGGTGACACTCTGTTTTCCTCAGCCATAAACCCTACACTGAATATTTATGAGATAGGTGTGAACACTCAGGACAGGTCTATTGTTCAGGATCACCTCAGCTGAGAGGTCTTTGTTCATCAACATTCCACAGATTACAGGCCGCTGAAACCCACCAATGGAATGTCCGGAATTACCATGTCATTATCATATGAATGACAGATCACATCTTTTGGCAGGAAAATATGCTGAGCTGCCTGACTCACTCTCACAAACATGTCTCTGCTTATTTAAGCTCCTCTCACAAGAATCTAAAAGTATATTTCAATCAAGCTATAAACATTTGAAAAGTAGAGCCTTTAAGCTTTTCCGGGGTGTGTTTCATTTTGTTTCTAGGATAACCCTTCAGAGGGTTAATGCATTTAAAGACCTGTCTGATGAATGGCATGATTTAATGACAAAGGAGTCAGCACAGAGGGCAGAGCCGAAACTCATAGACAGCAGAGAGCACAACAACACAACATGAACGAAGTACAAGCTGAGGATTCACTTGAAGATAAAAACTCAAGTTCATGGTTTTGCTAACATTTTTTGAATGTTACCATCAAAAATAATCAAAATCCATTGTGTTTTCTGCCACTGTGCACATTTTTTAATCTCTATCTAGATATATGTAAATATAAAATGCCTGACAATTCAAAGAAATGAGTGGTGTTATACCAGTAAGGACGTGGCTAAAAGTCTACAAAACGTTGTTAAATGTAATGTTTTTCAGAACTAGACAGCCTCCAAAAACTGACTGGGTTTCATTTTTCGGTTTGTGAGCTGGTAGGCACTGCAGGTATCCAAATATAATTGCAAAACACTGAAAATCTATTTTTCATAATATATCCTCTTTAACAAAGTTCCCAAAATGAGATGTGTGATATTAAAGTGATAGTAGGAGAGTCTGGATGGAATGTTCTCCAGGCTTTCTCCACACAGAGTTCATCATCAGTAAGAGTCTACATCAGTAAGACTGTCTGTGAGGAGAAAGCCTGGAGAAGAATTCCATCCAGCCTGCACTAAAGTCTAACGTAAAGCACAGAGGAACAAACAGTCTGGGGCTGTTTTTTCTTACAGTGCTGCCAGCCAGCTTGTGCTCACTGATGGGCTCAGGAACTCAGTTTTCAAAGACATGTTAACAACATTAACAGTTTTTAAAATAATGTGAAACTCAGCAGCCTTTTGCAACAGTATTTAGTCAAAGATTACAGTCTTAAATGTGTTCATTAAATGGAGATGCATATATTATTGCCTACTTACACATAATGTTTTTCTAAACTCAAACCACTCAAAGTCACTCCAACCAGCACCTGCATCCACCTGCATCCGATCAACACCAGAACTCTGACCATGCATTAGCTATGAGAGAGAGGTGAGCAGAGACTGAGCCAGTTTATGAAGATGGAGATGATTAGGAGCCAGGACATCAGAGTAACACCTCTACTGTTTTAGAAGAAATGACCAGAGATCTTTTCTGATCTCAGAGAATCAGGAACTTTCAGTCTCATCTGTAAGACTGAGAGATTTATACAGTACATTGTCCCCATCACTGGACTGGAGAACTGAAGTCCACACAGAACCCAGGAATACACCTCCTGTTGTCCACCATCACCTCTTACAGCAGCTACACTAGCTTTTCCTTGGAGGTCTCCCATCCAAGTACTAACCAGACCAAGACCTGCTTATCTTCAGTGGATTTGCATTATGTTGGCTACTCATTATTTCTGACTCCTGTTGATCATATGGATGGTGTTTCTCCAGAACATCTTATCTTCTCTTTGGATCTTCAGGTTTCTTAATGTCTCAGTCATGATTCCTCTGATTGTATCCATCCATATTGTTGTTGGTCTTCTTCCTCTTTTACATTCAGCTGTTCCAGCATCACTGTCTACTCAAGTGAACTGGTTCTTCTCATAATATGTCCAAAATAAGAGATCTTCAGTCTGGTTATCCAGACTTCTAGTAAAATATGAGCTTTGATTTTTCCCGGGATTTAGTTATCTGTGCAAGAGTCTTCTCCAGCACCAACGTTCAAAGACATCAATATTCTTCATGTCCTGCTTTGTTATTGTCCTGCTCACATCCATAAAGAATCACAGAGAAGACCACAGTCTGGACAGTTCTAGTCTTTGTTTGAAGAGACAAATGGTCACATTAGAAGATCTCCAGTTTCTTCATTCTTGTCCTGCTGTGTCAGTCTGTGACAGCGGTTAATGATCTAAGTAGAACAAAGCTGTTCAACACTTCAACATCATGTCCATCAGCGGTTAACTTAGTGCTCTCTACTGTTGTTATGACTTTAGTCTTGTTCATATTCAGCTGAAAACTCATCTTTCCAGTCTGTTCTTTAACTTTCCTTAAAAAGACTGTCAGGTCTTCTTGATGTTATGATGTGCAGTACCAGTCAAATGTTTGGACACACCTTCTCATTCAATGTTTTTATTATTTCCTACATTATAAATGAACACTGAAGTCATCCAGACTGAGTGAATACATAATGAATCATGTAGTAAACTTAAAAGTGTCAAACAAACCAAAACATGTTTTAGATTTTACTTCAGAGTAGACACACAACTGATGTCTCAAACACATTAAGAGGCAAGAAATGCAAGTCATGAATTCCTGACAAGACACAGCTGTTAACTGAAAGCCATTCCAGGTGACTACCTCATAAAGCTGACTGAGAAAATGCCAAGAAAGCTGCATCTAAGCAAGAGGTGTCTACTGTGAAGAATGTCAAATATAAACATATTCTGGCTTGTTTAACACTGTTTGGTATATCAACCACAATTCATTATCAATTTCTGGTTATATTGGACAAGAAAACCCTTTATTGGTGCATCTATTAATAAATAAACAATGTGCTAGTGAATCTCAAAAATTACAATATGGTGAAATACTTCATTTGTGTTATTTTTAAAAGGTAAACTGCGATATTTTTAATATTAATTTCACACAATGTGTCATCATTTGAGTCTTATTTTTGTTTTTATGTTGATCAGTTTGACTTTATTTCAATATTTAATTCAAAACAGTATCAAACATTAAAACAAAAAAAGCTTGAAATATCACTTTACATGTAATGAATATAAAATATGAGTTTACCTTTTTGAATTCGATTATGGACATAAATGAACTTTTCACATTTCTGGAGATGCGCTAATATATAGGTCCTGTAGATCCTAAAACTTTGGATCACTATTCAAAATGCTGTGTAGGCCGAGACTTGGCTTAATCTCTCCCCAGGATTTCATCCCATAGAGTTTAAGGATACTGTAGCAAATATAATTAGTATATTTAGAGTCCAAATTTTGTTTCGGTAGCTTAGTCCTGCAGCTAACAAACAGTAGAACTCAACAGTCATGTAAACAGCACAGGCAGTGCCATTAATATACATCACCAAAGCTTATCTCAGCTCACTGAAGCAACAGTGAGACCTTAATTAAGGTCTCAGAGACTAGTTGAAGTGGTTTAAGACTCATGACCTCAGCACCACAGGCAGCCGCTTCAGACAGCAGCAGGACTGGAAGATGTTACTGTGAATGTTGAATGATCCATTTCCTTCAAACAAACACACAAGACCAAAAAGTGATGTGGCACATCCCTCATCTCATCAGTACCAGCTCACTGTTTAAACTGCGTATCCAGCTCACTCTTCTACGTCTCTTCTTCTGCTGATTAAAATGGTCATTAAAAACTTAAATCCAGCGTGTCTCCGAGGGGCTCATAATGAATACTCAGCTTTGCCATTTCATATTCCACACTGCTGTGTTTTAATCCAGAAGCTGCACTTTGGCAAGCAGTTTTAATGCACACATCATCAGATTCCCCTCCTGGATAAATTAACGATTCACCTTTCAGATGAGATTAACAGTGGAGTACTTCTTTAAATGGGGGGAAACTGCTAAGCTGGCCAGGGCATTTAAGGCACAATAGGGACACTTCACCTCAACTAAAAAAGATATTTTTAGCCCATGTATTTAGTTAAAAAGTGAGCAAATACATGTAATACCTGTAATACCTGTAAATGGTTGGACAGATTTGGTTTATTTAAAATGCATATAAAAGGGCCCCGAGTGGCTCAGCGGGCAAAGACGCTACCACTATGACCCGAGGATCGCGATCGTCATGCTGTTTGCCATCAACAGCCGGGGCCCAAGAGAGCAAAAATTGGCAGTGCTCTCTCTGGGCGGGTAGATGGCGCTCTCTCTCTCTATCACTCACACATTACAATGTCCGCTGGCTCAGGCGTCTACTGATTGGTCCAATCAGAGCTGGGCACCCTGTGTGCCTCCTCCGAGCATGTTGGGCTCTCCAGTGACGGTGTATCAGTGGTGGTTCAAAAAGAAGCGGTGGCTGCATCACACGCAGCGGAGGAGGCTTGTGCTTGCCTGCACCCTCCTAGAGTCAGGGACAGTGCAAAGTGATGGGGAGAGGCCTAACGGACGGGATGGGCTAATTGGCTACCACTACATTGGGAAGGGGATAAAAATTGGCAAAAACCTAGAAATAAATTTAAAAAATAAATAAATTAATTAAATTAAATAAAATGCATATAAAAGTATAAAGTCAGAGACAGCAGCTCATCAGTTGCACAGTTTGTGTTGATCCTGTGGCAAGAACGGCTACATGACCAATCTGACAACAGTATGGGTGTTGTCTTAACATATATGAGTGACAGCCTGACTTGTATGGAAACCCACAGTCCAAACTTTGCTCTAAACCAAACGTGTTTTGATTATGTTATAGTGGCGTTGACAGAGAAGACGAGTTGAAGAGCCATTTCTCAGCAAACTGAACACTTTATTAACAGAAAAGAGCAAAGAGAGCTAAAGAGTAACATTCTCAGCACCACCACAGCTGGACTGAACTGGCTGAACTGGCTGCAACATTCACATGACTCCCTGTCTCTAGCTGATTGGTCAAGAGTCCCAGCCTTCATTTGCAGTTTTGGTTTTACTCTGATAAGTAGTCATTTTACATTCACATTAAACTACACATTTGTGGATTTAAATTGACATAATGTATAAAACAGCAGACCGATCACATTACTTCATGCACTAATGGGGCGGGGTGAACCATGACAGGTTTGTGATTGCTTATGCAAACTTTATTCACTATTAGGACCACCCATTTTACACCAAAAGGGGAGAAATAGTGGTGAGATACAGACTTTGGGAAGATGTTTATAAGACAGACTTTTGTGTATGTATATTGTGCACCCAGAGGAACAGGATGTTTAAATATTGGTTCCCGGTGGCTTTAATGTAAACAAATAAGTAAAGAAGATGCACAGGACATGGAATAGTCTTCTTACAGTAAATATGAACATTTTGAGTCCTGGAATAACCCTGTTCTGTATATTTCTGTAAAATTCTGTAATTTACTGATTTTCCTACTCTTACACACCTGATCCACTAATCAGCTCATTAACAAGCTCTTCATTAATTGAAGTGTGTGTTAGAGCTGGGAAAACACTAAAACGTGCAGAACTCCAGTACTCTCGGATCCCAACTGGGAACCTGTAAATGATTTGTTTAGAAAATTCATTTCTCAGTGTTTTTACAGCTTTTAGGCTATTGACATGGGAATGAAGGGTGTGGAGGAAACGCATGTGTACACAGTTGTATCCCCTTACTTCTGTTGTAGATGTGAAGTCAGAGACAGTAGCTCATCTGTTGCTGTACAGCTGTTGTTGGTCCTCTAGTGACACTGAAGTTTGTAAACTCCAGGAAATCTGCTGCATCTGAGGCACTTATACAGCACACAGTGGTGGGTTGTTCTCAGCACAGTGGTGGCACTGATGTGGTGGTGGTGTGTTAGTATGTTGCACCGGATCAGCAGCAGAGCTGCTGATGTTTGTGAGCACCTCACTGTCACTGCTGGAGTGAGAGTAGTGCACTAACCAGCCATCAGTGTCCTGTGGGCACCAGTGATGAACTAGAGGACCAACATAAACTGTGCAGCAACAGATGAGCTACAGTGTCTGACTTTACATCTACAAGGTGGACCAACAAGGTCTTATAGAGTGGATGGTGAGTGTTTAAAATCTCCAGCAGCTCTGCTATGACCAAACCACTCAATACAGACTAACATACCACCACCACATCACTTTCACCACCACCCAAATAATACACTGTGATGCTCTTATGGGGGTCCTGACCATTGAAGTACAGGGTGTGTATGTGTATATATATGCTAGGTAGTCCAGCCCTCACAGTCACATGTACACACTGGGTCAGTGGATGACCAGTCAGTGGGGTATGAATAGCTTTATCCTCCTCACTAAGTGAACACAACATCTCTGTCTCCACACAGTCTGATTAAACTGTGTATTAATAGCTGTAGCTGAGATCACGTCTGCTCCGAATAAGGAAAACACCACGTGTCCCTCTGGGAGTTGAGGGAAATAAAAGAAAAAGTGTGCAAAAGAGAGAGACCAAGATTTGAGTTGGATTTCAGACTGTTTGAATCTGATCAACCGCTGTGATGAGAGAGACACGTGGAAACTGACACATTTCTGAGAACTGCGGCCCCCCCACACATATCACCACACAACGAGCGTTATGTGCTGTAGCCAAGGGTAATGAGAGCTCTCTCTCTCTCTCTCTCTCTCTCTCTCTCTCACTCTCTCTCTCTCTCACTCTAACACAAGAGCGTACTCACACTTTCTCTCTCTCACTCTCTCCCACATACAAAAGCAATTACGCAGAAGCATTTACATTATACAGGGCATGAATGTGGCAGCATTAGAGATATGCTGGTGTCTCCACAGGTCAGGTCCACGCTTCTGATTAGGAAACTGACCACAGAGTACTAACACAGAAAGGGTTAATGAGGAGGGATCAATGTGTAGCTAGTTAAAGGTGAAAAAGCCAGATGTAAAGCGTTGGTGTTTGCCACTGATTGGAGATCGTTAATGAAAACCCCTGATCAGAGGCAAACTGACCTTCGCTCGATCACTATTTGTGAATTGTTAAGACGTGGGATGAGGGGAATGCAGGGGAGGATTTGTAAGTGTCATGACTAGTAGATTATGGTATATTGCACAGTGTGTCATAAGGATATAAAGCTATTTAGATGTGATTAAGCAGAGTTCAGACAATAGGAGATCAGTACTGTAGAGCCTTATTGCAGTGGGTTACATGGCACTGCCATGCCAGCCTTACACTGAATGAGTGTCTCGGTTTTTTCAGTGTCTTCTACATACAGTGGTAACCATACCAGTTTAATCCGTGCAGGAGCTGAGCTTGTTAGCTGGTTTGCTCGTTAGCTGGATGCGTTTTCCCCATAAGAATACATGTAAAACTGATTAATCCGTGTCAGCCGGCCAATATACAGTATACTTTAATATGCTAAATAATGTGTTTATATGGGTTTTTAAAACATAAACGAGACGACGACTGTGCTCGTGTAGGCTGGCGGCTGCATGGTTACACTTATCATATGAAAAGTAAAAGTAAAACTTTCTTGTTCACTACCTTTTGCTTTCTTTGCGTCGCTTTCACTAGCACTTTCACTTTCACTTTCACTGGACAGCGGTCAAAGGTAATGACTGACCTCTTCTTATACGCTAGCATCTAGGAGATGCTACGACCGCTGCGCCCCTAGTGGTTGGCATACTTGAACTAATTTAGGCTACTCGTTACTTGGAATTTTATGCGTTACCTGGAACAAAAATATTCTGAGATCTCGACTCGTTATCTGGAATACTCATTAGTAGGGATGCTTGTAAGTAGGGTTACCACTGTATTCTCTTTCTATATCCACTTCTGTTTGACCTTCATCTTTATACAGTGTAGGCTAAACATAGGACACACTGTCACAACAGAACACAAAACATTGACTTTCTATCCAATCACAGTGACACTGTTTCAGATTTTTGCATCTGCACCACATCCTCGAAGACAGATTTTTTTCTCTTCTACATCATTTTTGTTGAGCAACACTGTGACTTTGTGGACTTTGGAAGAACGTAGTTTGGACGTCAGACAGGTGTGTTGCTGGCACAGGACTAAGAAAGCCTATAGCACTGTGATATCTGTCCACCTCAGTTTTGCTTTGTCATGCAACACATGTTGTTTAGACTATAAATGATCCTTTACAGACATATATTACCACATACACTTGCATATATTAGGCAGAAATAGGAATAGATATAAGCTAATGGAGAATATGAGAGAATATGAATGAAGTATATCTATTAACATATATAGCCATAGCCTGATGGTTAGGGACCTGGTCACTGACTCAATCCCATGGCAGGACATGACTGAAATGGCCTTGAGCAAGGCACCTAACCCCCAACTCTTCTTGGGTGCTCTGGAAGGTGGAGGTCAAAATCCTCTGTGCACCTTGGCCAATGATTGTGCAATTTTACTTTCCATATAGCATATAAGACAGATTTGTGATATTTACATGACATATTTCACTAAACATCCACCCAACCATTATCCCACCTGCTTAATTCTTATCAGGGTCACAGTTAGTCCCCTACCCCCTCACTGGGTGCAGGGTAGAGCATTACACTTTAGTTTGAATATAACAAGCAGTGTTAACGGTAATTACAGTCTATAATATTTAGTGAAAAGCATCATAACGTAGATTATGATATGAGAGAGTCACAAATCATCACTTTAGTTATATTAAAACTACTATTGGCTGCAGTGTCTTTTCAATGCTGTCTGTACTACGTCACTGTGCAGATCTCAATGTGTTACGTCAGTTCATTTATGACTGCAGCGCAACAAAAATGGCCGTCCCAGTTTTGATTTTCACAAAGAAGAGCTGTGTGCAGTGACTCACTGCAGATGTGTTTGGATATTTACAAAGTAAATTTGAAGTGATACTCTAGTGAAGGTGTAAGCTTCTTAAAAAGAATCATACAGGTCACTACGAGTCTGACAGTAAACAGCAGAGTTTGGAATGTAAACATCCTCAATAACCCATGAAGAAAAGGTTCAAAAGTCACACATCAGCTGGACCATTGAGGCTGAGTTTTCTGGATTTGAAAGAAGCCATAAGAGGATGAAGATTCACATGTGATGAAGAGGTGAAGACAGCGGTGCATTAATGACTCAGAGCTCAGCCAAAAATATGTTTTAATGAGAGAAAAGGAAAGCTTGTTGATAGATGGACAAAGTGTACTGAAAAGCATTACAAAGCAAAGTGTACTGTACACTTTTGACTCAGCCTTGTATGTTGCAGTGTATCAATAAAAGGTTAAAACATATGTATTGCTGTGATTGAGCAGTTTATACAGCAGGTCAGTACTGTATCTGCAACAGAAACGTGTTGTAGAGTCTTATTACAGTGGGTAAGGAAGGTCCCACATGTGCTTCTGTTTTCCAGTGCAGAATACAGGGTGTAAGAGTGTGTACATTGCATTAGTTTCTCATTAATGTAAGCTAATACTTCCTCCATTAGTATCAGTAAATGATCATAAACATGCCTTAAACTCCGCTTGCTAATCTCAGATAGTCTTGCTTATGTGGCTTCCAACTCTGAGACATCTATAGCTTTACCTATAAAAGAGAGATACATTACAGCCTGTTTGTAAAAGACACATTTTTATGATATGTGACAGGACATGAAATCTAAAGTGACACATCTACAGATTAAATGCTAGCAGTGATAATTAGTGAGGTTTCATGTTAAGAACACTGCCTCTCTAATCTCTTATGGAACAAATATAGACACTCTTAATGCAGCTTCACATGTACCAATCACACCTCAGCAGTGTTTTCAATCAAAAGATGACAGAATGAGAGAAGAAAAGAAGTTGCTTTTAAAGTCGAGCTCTGTGGTGTTATGAGAAGTCTCAGGGTTTTCACAATAGAGCCATTGGCCATACAAAATCTGATCTGAAGCTGTGGGTGTTGGATCTTGGAAAATAAAGCTGAAAAGGAGCTTTACAATCAACAAACAGTGGAGTACCAATAGAGTACAAAAACATCCTTTGCTGCTATACAGATTTGGGGATTCAAGCCCTCTATTGAGCGATGCAGAGCACTCGAGTTGCCTGTTGACTGACTCAGCCTAAAGGACTTTTAAAGGAAAATTTAACGAGGCAATTTCTGACCTGTCAATATATTAAACAGTCTTGAATAGTCATTTCCTGCAGTGCTGTTCTGTATGGGTACAATAACAAGCCTCTTATTCCTGAATAACCTCTGATTTCAGTTCAAGGCACTTCAAAAAATAACAGTTTTGTCCACATGAGTACAATCGTATAGTTGTAAACAGAAGGCTGGAACTGAGGGTGTACTAAAATGCTACAATTTTGTATCATGTGCCATAGATTTCCTTTACCTATAACATAGCAATCCTTACCGGCCACCTAAACCACTAAATGTCATTTCTATTGGTAGAATGGTCACTAGGGGTCCTTCATTTAAGTAAATATAATGAAACAAAAACTGGATGCTGGAGTCATGAAGATATGCAGCATCAGTGCTATAATACTAATTTCACTAATGTTGAACGAGATAACCTTTCTTTTTCAATGACATACTATGTCACTTATGGACTAATATCTCCTGTTCTAGTGATTAATAGTGTTTATTGAGGTTGTTTATGGACTAATATCTCCTATTCTAGTGATTAATAGTGTTTAT
>BRDA01087304.1:0-19917 GCA_036984385.1 Crenuchus spilurus
ACTTAATATTACTTAATTATTTACTCGGTCTTGACTACTAAAAGTCTCAGTCTTTATTCAGACTTGACCTCTAAATGTCTTGGTGTTTACTTGGACTTGACTACTAAAAGTCCTAGAATTGACTTGGACTTGCCGTGTCCCATCTTGAATCAAAGCTGACTACTAATAGCCCTGGTCTTGACTTGGACTTGATGTGTTCACGTCTTGGTCTTAATTTGGAATTGACCTAAAAAAATCTGAGCCTTTACTTGGACTTCAGTACTAAAAGTCTCAGTCTTGTTCACTAAAAGTCTTAGTCTTGACTTGGACTTGACTACTAAAAGTCTCAGTCTTGACTTGGACTTGACTACTAAAAGTCTCAGTTTTTACTTGGACTTGACTACTAAAAGTCTCAGTCTTGACTTGGACTTGACTACTAAAAGTCTCAGTATTGACTTGGACTTGACTACTAAAAGTTTCAGTCTTGACTTGGACTTGACTACTAAAAGTCTCAGTCTTGACTTGGACTTGACTACCAAAAGTCTCAGCTTTTACTTGGACTTGACTACTAAAAGTCTCAGTCTTGACTTGGACTTGACAACTAAAAGTCTCAGTATTGACTTGGACTTGACTACTAAAAGTTTCAGTCTTGACTTGGACTTGACTACTAAAAGTCTCAGTCTTTACTTGGACTTGACTACTAAAAGGCTCAGTCTTGACTTGGACTTGACTACTAAAAGTCTCAGTCTTGACTTGGACTTGACTACTAAAAGTCTCAGTCTTTACTTGGACTTGACTACTAAAAGGCTCAGTATTGACTTGGACTTGACTACTAAAAGTCTCAGTTTTTACTTGGACTTGACTACTAAAAGTCACAATATTTAATTGGACTTGAGTACTAAGAGTCTCAGTCTTGACTTGGACTTGACTACTAAAAGTCTCAGTCTTGACTTGGACTTGACTACTAAAAGGCTCAGTCTTGACTTTGACTTGACTACTAAGAGTCTCAGTTTTTACTTGGACTTGACTACTAAAAGTCACAATCTTTACTTGGACTTGACTACTAAGAGTCTCAGTCTTGACTTGGACTTGACTACTAAAAGTCTTGGTCTTGACTTGGACTTGACTACTAGAAGTCTCAGTCTTGACTTGGACTTGACTACTAAAAGTCTCAGTCTTGACTTGAACTGGACTACTAAAAGTCACAATCTTGACTTGGACTTGACTACTAAAAGTCACAATCTTTACTTGGACTTGACTACTAAAAGTCTTGGTCTTGACTTGGACTTGACTACTAAAAGTCTTGGTCTTGACTTGGACTTGACTACTAAAAGTTTCAGTCTTGACTTGGACTTGACTACTAAAAGTCTCAGTCTTTACTTGGACTTGACTACTAAAAGTCTCAGTCTTTACTTGGACTTGACTACTAAAAGGCTCAGTCTTGACTTGGACTTGACTACTAAGAGTCTCAGTTTTTACTTGGACTTGACTACTAAGTCACAATATTTACTTGGACTTGACTACTAAGAGTCTCAGTCTTGACTTGGACTTGACTTCTAAGAGTCTCAGTCTTTACTTGGTCTTGACTACTAAAAGTCTCAGTCTTTTCTTGGACTTGACTACTAAAAGTCTCAGTCTTTACTTGGACTTGACTACTAAAAGTCTCAATCTTGACTTGGACTTGACTACTAAAAGTCTCAGTCTTTACTTGGACTTGACTACTAAAAGTCTCAGTCTTTACTTGGACTTGACTACTAAAAGTCTCAGTCTTGACTTGGACTTGACTACTAAAAGGGTCAGTCTTGACTTGGACTTGACTACTAAGAGTCTCAGTTTTTACTTGGACTTGACTACTAAAAGTCACAATCTTTACTTGGACTTGACTACTAAAAGTCTCAGTCTTGACTTGGACTTGACTACTAAAAGGCTGAGTCTTGACTTGGACTTGACTACTAAGAGTCTCAGTTTTTATTTGGACTTGACTACTAAAAGTCACAATCTTTACTTGGACTTGACTACAAAGAGTCTCAGTCTTGACTTGGACTTGACTACTAAAAGGCTCGGTCTTTACTTGGACTTGACTACTAAAAGGCTCAGTCTTGACTTGGACTTGACTACTAAGAGTCTCAGTTTTTACTTGGACTTGACTACTAAGAGTCTCAGTCTTGACTTGGACTTGACTACTAAGAGTCTCAGTCTTGACTTGGACTTGACTACTAAAAGTCTCAGTCTTGACTTGGACTTGACTACTAAAAGGCTCAGTTTTGACTTGGACTTGACTACTAAGAGTCTCAGTTTTTACTTGGACTTGACTACTAAAAGTCACAATCTTTACTTGGACTTGACTACAAAGAGTCTCAGTCTTGACTTGGACTTGACTACTAAAAGGCTCGGTCTTTACTTGGACTTGACTACTAAAAGGCTCAGTGTTGACTTGGACTTGACTACTAAGAGTCTCAGTTTTTACTTGGACTTGACTACTAAGAGTCTCAGTCTTGACTTGGACTTGACTACTAAGAGTCTCAGTCTTGACTTGGACTTGACTACTAAAAGTCTTGGTCTTTACTTGGACTTGACTACTAAAAGGCTCAGTCTTGACTTGGACTTGACTACTAAAAGTCACAATATTTACTTGGACTTGACTACTAAGAGTCTCAGTCTTGACTTGGACTTGACTACTAAAAGTCTCAGTCTTGACTTGGACTTGACTACTAAAAGGCTCAGTCTTGACTTGGACTTGACTACTAAGAGTCTCAGTTTTTACTTGGACTTGACTACTAAAAGTCTTGGTCTTTACTTGGACTTGACTACTAGAAGTCTCAGTCTTGACTTGGACTTGACTACTAAAAGTCACAATCTTTACTTGGACTTGACTACTAAAAGTCTTGGTCTTGACTTGGACTTGACTACTAAAAGTCACAATCTTGACGTGGACTTGACTACTAAAAGTCTTGGTCTTGACTTGGACTTGACTACTAAAAGTCTTGGTCTTTACACTGACTTGATGAGTCTTGGTCTTTTCTCTGACTCAGCTTTAACAATCTTGACTACAATACTGACAAACCCAATTCAATGCCTTCTATACATTAATGGATACAGTTAAAAATTTTTCTATTTAAACGTTCTGTAAGCCTGGAGGAGAGACCAGGCTGCACTTGACTCCTGTGGAGATTTTTACGAAGCTGAGTAGTGTTGTCTCAGCTTGAGAGAACCGCGTTAAGGTTCCTGACAGCATGGGATTATGATGGCCATCAACAGCACACTCGAGGGCACTGGCTAACTTTCCAACACTGAGCTTGTAAAGAAGCTTGAAAGTGAAAGTTGTTCTCCGCAGAGTTCAGCTTTGTTGAGAACGTTCCACACCGGGTATGGATGACTGAAGCAGGCTGTTCAAAAGCCTTCAGGCAAGCTGGAGAGGTGTTCTGACTGAAGTACTGAATCGTGTGTTTTCTTCTTTGTTGAAGGCAGACATTTAATGCATGAGGAGCATTACTGATACGCCAGAAAGTGAAGAAGTTCTTATGAATGATCAGACTTTGGGGTTTGTTAAGCTCTTAGAAGGTGGCGGCAATGATAAAAGTGCAATCATTTATTTCCACTGGGCATACAGGTGCACTTTGTAGTTGTACAGTTACAAACTGTAGTGCATCTGTTTCTCTGTAGACTTTATTCACCCTGTTCATCAATGGTCAGGCCCCCCAGAGGACTACCACAGAGCAGCTATTATTTGGATTAGATCTTTGTGACATTGACGTGATGGTGGTGTGTTAGTGTTTTTTAACACCTCAGTGTAACTGCTCAAATAAAAATAGTGCCAACAGCATCCTGTCAGCACCGCTGAAGGACAAAATAAAAATGAAAACTGAAATCTTTGAAAATAACTCAAATAATGTGGTTGCATAAATATGGACACCCTTAATACTTTCTTGAAGCATCTTTTGATTTCATGACATCATTTATACTTTTTGGGCAGGAGATGGTGAACATGACACATCTTGACTTGGCAATCTTTGCCCACTCTTCCTCACAAAAGCTCTCCAAGTCCACAAGCTTGTGAGGGCATCTCCTGTGTACATCCCTCCTCAGGCCAACCCACAGATGTTCACCTGGACTTCAAGGGGCACCATGCATTTGTTGTCAGTGTTGGGGGGGAGGGATGTAGGGATGGAGGATGTATAGGTGGTTACGTGTTTTGGGCACCCACATGCCTAGCGCGGGCACTGGATTCAGTCTGGGCTCTGACTGGGTCATTCCAAAACTTTGACTTCTGGTGAAGTCGTTCTTTGGCCATGGCTTCCTGTGTCCATATTTATGCAACATTATATTAGTTTCTTTTATTTTTTCAGTCTGTTTTTATGGAATTGTACAGATCATGGGTCACATTAAAGATGGAAAAAGTTCTGAAATGATTCACCTTGTTTTAATTTGTTCAATCTCAAAAATCTGGCATTTTAACAGGGGTGCCCAAACTTTTGCATGCTATTGTACATCTTTTTCACATTCTTAAATGCTGCTAGAAGAATATATCTCACCATATTATATTCCTTATCACTGCACAGTCCTTCATATACTGTGTCTTTTATATTTATTGTACTGTATTATTTGTACTTCTGTTGTGTTGGAGGTCCTGCAGGAACCTTGTTTTGTTTTGCTGTGTTCTTGTATATAATTGAAATGTCTTGACTTGACGTTTCCATTTCTACAACATTCAAAGCTCTTTCACATTTGGGAGACATTAGATAGTCACCTCAATCACCACCAACGGTCAGCAGCCACCTGCAGCTGGTCCACACCAGAACTCTCAGCACACATTAGCTTTTAGACAGAGAGGTGAGGAGAGACTGAGCCAGATTATGAAGATGGAGATGATTAGGAGTGGGCAGGACATCAGGGTAACACCTTTACTCTTTTAGAGGAAATGATCAGGGATCTTTCTGTGACCTCAGAAAATCATGACTGAGATATTTATACAGTACAGTGTCTCTGCACCAGAGTTTTGGGATACACACAGAACACAGGAATAGCCCCTCCTGTTGACCCACCAGCACCACTTCCAGCAACAAGCCTTTAATCTGAAGTCTCCCATCCAAGTATTCACCAGATCCAGACCTGCTTAGCTTCAGTGGATTTCTGTTTTTCAGGTGTTATGACTGCTGTATTTTGTAATCATGAGGATGTGATATTTAAAGAAATAAGTATACAAAACATATTTATAATAATCTGTGTGCAAATGTGATTCTTATATTTCTGTAGAGAATTTCCCAATGAGTTCCTAATATGGACGTGATGCTGACCCCAGGATGACATCTGACTTCAGTGGTCTATAACATGTCTGGTTTGGTTTGGTTTTCAGGTCAAACGACTATGCCAGAGTATTTGCTTTCTGAGGCGGCTTTGAAGCGCATCACTCAGTCTGGATGCGAGTGATGCTATGCAAATATATGCGCAAATCATTCCTGCCCAGCTCGAGAGAATCTCCCCTCGGCAGCCTCGCTAGAAACCGTCTGTTGGCCTGGAGAAGCCATGGGCAAAGTGCAAGCTTGTGGTGTACTGGGGCAAAGGCAGTCCAGGGCCAACAAAGTGCAAATAAAGCTTTTAATACGTTCCATATTGATCCCTGCATTGAAATAAAGCCAGCATATTGGCAGGGCTGGAATCTCACTTTGAAGGGACTCCATAATGAAGCTGGTCAATGCTAAGCTGTCTGCAATCAATCCTGCACAATAGTTAATTACAGCTCACGCCCATTTTGAGAGAAGAGAGTGAAAAGAGAGGGAAGCAGACAGATATGGACGAGGAGAAGCTCCATGCTGGTGAGATTTGGCTGACTGGTAGAACTGAGGCGTTCTGTTTTAGAAAATGTGATTTGTGTAAACATGCAAATGCATTTCTAGTCAAGCCAAGTGTCCACAGTGTTCATTACAACATGAAGCATAGTGGGTTTCCATAGCCATTAAGATTTCAAATTGATGAATTTTACATTCCATGCATGGGGGGAAAAGCGGCCAGTGTGTTGGTTGTGTTAGCCCCGCCCATTTGCATTTAAGTTAAAATGATGGTTATATCATGACTGCGTTGTGAAGGAGGCACAAAGAAAACATTTACATAAGCTATATGAAGAAAAGTAATGGGACACCTGTTCTTGCTTTGATTGAAGAATTTGGGGCATTGCTGTGAGGATTTGATTGCATTTGGTGATTAGTGAAGTCAGGATGTGTGATGATTATGGACCCACCTTCTCATTAGAAGTGGTGTCCGTAAACATTTGGACATATGCTGCAAAAAATGCTACTTTAATTTTTGATTTTTTGATTAATTTTAGAATCACTTTTCTAATTATTTTGTTAGTGCTGATGCTTACTATGTGACCAGTATCACATTTGGTGGTCCTGGTCAGTTGAAACAGTCACTGCTTATTCATTAAAATAAACATGTTTTTTTGTTTCAAAGTCAAATTCAGCTTTATTATCAATTCTGCAAAATGTACAAAACATTCAGAGGATGGAAATTATGTTCCTCTCAGACTCATGGTGCCGAAATGAACATTATACATAAAACATTAAACAAACACTAACACACTCAACTGCAGAAAAATCTAGAATATAAAATATAAAACATAAAGTTAATGTTATCATATAAAATATTCTGTTAATACTGTTAACATACAATAAAGTGGCATAGGAATGTAGCACATTAGAAGTATGGCTAATGCAACTGTAAATAGTAGCACAAATTGGGTGAGCTTATAAAATGCTTTAAGTGTAATCAGTTCTTCATTATGACTAAGTCTGGTACTGATGAGAAAGCAGTCAGCATCCTGAGTTTGTGCATTGAAGGGGTTGAAGGGTCAAAGGTTTCTGTGTGTGGGGGGCAGAAAGATAGGGGGGCAGGGAGGGGGCAGAGCAGGTAGAGTTGAGAAGGGTGACCAGACGTCCTCTCATGTCCTCATTTTAAGACTTAAAAAACTTGTCCGGGCAGAATTTCACAAACGTCCAGGATTTTGTTGTACTAGAGAAGTGTTTCGTTCACAAACTAGTCTCGCCTCCCCTATTCCCTTTATTTCGCTTGAGTGAGATGTTACGCTATATTAAATGGAGAAATTTAAATCCAAGCCGGTTTCCCTTTAGGCTGCCACAATCTCATTGATTGGCTCTGCCGTTTCTTGCTAATGTGTGATTGGCCATTGCTGCTGTCACTCCCTCAAATGGAGTGTAGACTGCAATTTGGCTGGCAGTCTGTTTTCACCTGTAAGTTATTAACGTGTTGAGCGTATTTTAATATCAGCAGTTTCATATTAAAATTCATTAATATTTACATTTGAGTGTGTCTGTGTGTGTGTCTACCAGTCTGTGATAATCCATCTATTTACATGACTCTAAATGTAACTATTATCAAAACAATTCAGAATTTCTGCTTATTTTTACTCAGAAATGAGGTATAAAATCTACTGACCATACAATCCAAACATAAGTGTAACATTGGTGATAATGAGCTGAAGTGAAGTTGACTGAAAAGGATTGGTTGATAATTTCATGCTACATACTTTTAACAGTTTATTATTTAGAAATAATATGTAATAATGTATTAATATTTTATTAATGATTAATATTAGTTATTATTTTATTATTCATAATAACATTTAATAGTTATTATTAGTATATTATTAATAGTAACTAGTTATTAATAATAAAATATAAATAATAAAATAAAATAAAAAATAAAATAAAAAATAAAAAAATAAAATATAAATAATAATTTTAAAATATTTATTAATTAATAATAATAAAATTACAACAAAAAAAACAACAAAAAAACAAAAAAACGCATTTGAACATGTAATACATTATATGCCCCCAACCCAAATGGGCTAAGGTGTCCTCTTTTTCAACACCTCAGATCTGGTCACCCTAGAGTTGAGCATCCCGAGAGCTGTGCTTCAGTCTGCTGGTTTTAGCAGCAGAATGTGTGTTTGTGATCAGACTGGCTTCATTTTTAATTTAAGACTGACCACAGACAGCAGAGCATCCAAATAACAAGAAAAGCAGAATACACAAAAAAGCTCCAGCTATTAAAGATTAAGAGGCATCATTGCTCAAACGTGTGGTAACATTCACTCAAACAAAACAGGTATTACTCAGAACGGGCTGCGCATCAGCTGCCGTAAATGTTTGAGAGTCATTATCTATTCATGAAACACGCACCTTTAGCTAGAGGCAGCAGAGCAAACTGCCCATTTGATAGCTTAAGCTTGCTGAAGTCCGATGCTAATGGCAAACTAAAAGCGTTTATGTTGCTGGAAACAGCTAAGCTCTCAGTTTTGGTTACATATCATTAATTTATGCAGCTCATGCAGCTGCATATTTACTGAGGCAAGTCAGGGTAAGTGCATCACTTAAGGTTCTGCGGCGTCCCGCTGTGTTATTGCAAAGCAGGACTTCAGTGTGTCTTCACAAGCACAGCATTAGCTGAGCTACACATAATGCTAAGTGTTAAACTAAGTAATACACAACGTGTGGGATCAATCAAAACATATCTCAGAGTAGTTTATGATACATCTTTGGCAGTCTACAGTAAAGGTACTGGTCGGTCACTGGGTCATGTATTCAGCTGATACAGATGTACACAGCTTGTCTAGTCCCTGTAGAGAAGTACTGTCAATAGAATTGGACTAAACATGAACCTGTTGGCACCATGTTGAATGCCAGGTGTGGGTGATAAGGGTATAAAGCTCACATTGAGCTGTGGAGCAGTGGAACTGTGTTGTTTGCTCTTTCTAATACTTTTGGCATTAGGGATGAGGTGGTGGTGATCATCCAACATTTTGACTTCATTTGTCATGAATGCAATCAAAACCTCACACCAATGCTCCAAAATCTAGCACAAAGACTTGCCTGGACAGTAGAGACAGTTCCTCCAACTAAAGCAGGAAAAACTCTTTAATACCTTTGATTTCAGAAGAAACAATAAATGAGCAGGTGTCCCAATACTTTTCCCACGTAGTCTAACACTATTACATTGTGTTGTATTGAATGTATATCTTTAAAAAAGTTTGATACCAATCATCTCCTTTATTCTGAAAAAGTCAACATAGAACCTTTAAGCCTGTTTGTGTACTTTACATCTCTGTCTGAACTGCAGACAGAGGACAGAGATATATAGAAAACATTACACAAGCTCTCAGAATGACTAATATTTGCATTGTTTACAGTTGCTAATCCAGGAGCTTTTAATTGAGTAACAGTTGTTGATACTTATCCATCCATCCATCCATCCATCAATCCATTATCTTCTGCTTATTCCTGATCAGGGTAACGGTGCAGGGCAGGCCATTACACTACTTTAGCTAAATCCAGGACAGGGCGCCAATCCATCACTGGGCACAAACACACCAGTACCAATTCACCCGACCTCCATGTTTTTGGACTGTGGGAGGAAACCAGAGGAAACTCCCACAGACATGAGGAGAACATGGAAACTCCACCCAGATGAGGACTCAGACCCAAGACCTCAGTGCTGAGAGGCAATCATGCTAACAACCAGGCCACCGTGCACTCCTCATTGTTATTCATAATGAAGATGAAGCATCTCCATCTCTCCTGCATCCATGTGTCTGAAGTGTAGCTACATAGCTACTGATGTCTATACGCTTACAATAGTAAAACATGCAAGTGATGCCTGGACACAAATCAGATCTGATCACTTGCTGATACACAGTAAATCTGCAAGTGTTAAATCAACACTATTAGAGTTAAATTAACACTGAGAGTGTTGCATTTTGACACCCTCAGTGTTAATTTAACTCTAATAGTGTTGATTTAACACTGGCAGATTTACTGTGTAGTTGTCTTAAAAAGATCTGATTTGAGAAATGAATCAGATTGAAACTACGTTCACATTACCAGGCTGAAATGAGTCAAATCCGATTTTCTGCCTTAATGTGAACAGATCTGATCTTTTCAGGGCTGTGAATGTCAAATCCCATCTTTTCACATCAGATTTGAGTATCTAGATCAGATATGTATCAGATTTGTGAGCATGAGACTTTATTAGATTAGATTTGATGTCTTTGTGAGCGTCGTACTAAACCAATTCTGACTTCTCTGCTGTTTACACACAGAGCTGCTAAAACAGCAGCTTTTATTCACCGTCTCCACCTGATCATGTACAGTCCACCAGCGGTGTACTACAAAACACCATCACAATCATCTTCTAACACATCTGTTTTACTAGTTTTAATACAATCAGTCTCACTAATACAGGGTTGCCAGATCCCCATACCCTCATGCCCATTGCCTTACAGAAAGCCACACTACACAAACTGAGACTAGCCTACTTGTATATAGTCAGCCTGCACTCCGCCACCTCTGGCATTTTAGCATTGATTCTATATTTGCAAACCTGGCAACCCAACATGAATGTTTTTTTGTTGTTGGAGATGGAGGTAACTGTGCATGTGTGCAGTTTCAGAGAGATTAATCTACATTACAGACAGATACAGGTCACTTACGTTTATGAATGTGAACCGTCAAGATAGTCAAATCTGATCTGGGTAAAAAACCTGAATTGTGTAATGAGGCTTGTAATGTGAACATAGCCTTAATACCTCTCTGCCCAATAGAGTTCTGCTGTGGACTGGCTAACATCCTCCAGGTGGATGCTGCACATGGGTGCTGGCAAAGGTGACTCTAAAAGTCTAGAAATGTAACTGTATGTAAATATCTAACATAACTGCAGTCTTTTATCAGCAGCATGCTAATATACCCTGAATCATTTCTAGCAGTGAGTGTTTTCAGGCTCATTAGCAGTCGTAGCACAGGTCACCACTGCAATTCCACTGGACCAAAACAAATGTCTTTGTAATGCTAAGTAGAAGATTGTTCCAGGCTCTGAATGTTCACTTCAGAGTGTTTCTTGAATCCAGGCAAAGCCTACAGCCTTGAGTTACCTACAGGCTTCACCTACAGGCTTCTTGGCTCTGCTCAAACTAAGACGCCGTGCATCAGGCCTTTAGCCTGCGACTTGTTCTCAGCCTCTCCTGCGATGTCACACTAATGGATTTAGCAAAGATCACGCAGGCATTTATTACCACGTGTAATTGAACGCGATGATTATCGTTGTTGTGTAATGTGATTTTAATGCGGCGCGATGGTTATGTATAAGGCCTAATGACTTGCCTCCAAGGGTTACAGCTTGCAACGCAAAAAAAAAAGAGGAAAAAGAATCAGATTTAGATTTCCCCCCATTTTCACTTGACATATAAATAAAGAGGTTTAATTAAAGCTTTCCTTCGGCAGCTTGATTTCGCAAATAATCACCCGTTTTATGAGTTTTCTTTTGGAGATGTGGAGGGCGTTTGACAGAAATAGGCACGGCGTGTATGTACATTGAGGTGTACAGACTCAGTCCACTTAACTACACCAAAGCACATCAGGTTAAAGGTGCTGCAGGTAGAAGACATGTTGTACTGTTTTACTCAAGCTCGAGACCAGTCTCAAGACCATCAATGCGTAGTCTCAGGCTCGTCTCAGTCTCTTGATTTAAATTATACTTTGTTGGTGTTTAAACCATCTGAAAAGTTGCACAGGCCATACATGAGCCGCCTTCTATCACTGAATATCAACAGTCCACTCAGAATAAATCAATCCTGTCTCTACAGGCCTAAATCACATCTGCACTCTGATTGGCTTACAGAGAAAAACTCATTACCGCTCTTTTCCTTCAGTATCCAATCAATCAACACCTTTTTATTTTTAATAGACCGACATATGTGATGACTTATTATTACGATTTCAAAAAGAATGGACACAGAATCATCATCAGTCATCCAAGTTATATTACATTAGTTTGATTAAGACTATTATAATAATATTTATTTATTTATTTATTTATTTATTTATTCCTGGTCTTGACTCAGACTCTGTGTGTTCTAGTCTTGGTCTTAACTTTGACTTGGCTACTAGAAACCATGATCTTGACTCAGACTTGACTTATAAAAGTCTTGGTCTTGACTAAGACTCTAATGGTTTTGACTACAACACCAGTGTTGTTTTTACTACCTGCCCCACCTTTAACCTGATCTGCAGCTCTGCTGTGGTGTAGTTAAAGCCGGAGCAAGGGCACGCTCCGCAGAGTTCCAATCACTTGTTCCATGCTCATTTTCCTTTTAGGGCATGGACTCGGGACAACAAATGCCCGGCTTTGCATAACACGTCCATTAAGGCGGCGTTTCACAAGCTAACTCTGGCAAAATGGGTGTAAATTGGCATCGCTGGGACCATCACCTGTTATTATAGTTCAGCGTTATCGACCTTTGATTTTAGTATGCAGCAGACTGCACAGAAAGGCCAGCTTTTCCAAATGGCCCTTTGAATGGCAGCTCACTGTAGAAGCCCATTATACAGCTGCGAAAGAAAATACAGGCATTCATACAAGCCGAGGCAGCCAAACAAGCTCCCTGAGCATCAAAGGCACATGCAAACTAACACAAATACTCACTTTCTATTTAACACATGCACATCATATGCCTCCTACTCTCTTTCTCACCACCTACAGGGAAAGAAAGAATGAGAGAGAGAGAGAGAGAGAGAGAGAGAGAGAGAGAGAGAGAGAGAGAGAGAGAGAGAGAGAGAGAAAGAGAGAAAGCACCAGGGGAGCGCCTGAGCTTTACTTGACATTATTAGTTTTGCATTTGGGCTCAGTGCCCGGAGTAACGGTATGGATTTTCGCCTTACTTCCCTATAATTGGATGAGTTAAATTTCTCCATTCATTACATGAGCATGTGACCTGGTGACCCCGGCAGCTTCAGTGTTTTATTAGCACTCTCATCCCCTGTTAATACAGGCCCCTCTCCCCAAAGACCTTCCATACCACCTCCTCTCACTGCCAGAGGAGACTTAACTCTTCTCTATTTACCCTTCTCTTTTACTCTGTCTTCAGTAAATCTGTCCACCATACCCTCTAATCACTCCCCTGTTTTTCTCTCCCAGTGCATCATTTAAAGTACAGAGTTTACCTGTTTGTACGGATGTATGTTTTAATAGTGTTTAAATGTGGGGCCAGCAGTCAGCAACCCACCCTTTTACCCATCTGTCTGGATTACAAATGACGCTCATGCTGATTGATCCAGACAGTGTTTTTATTGCCTACCGATTTGCTCTTGAAGTCAATTTTCAAAGTCAGGATTCATTATTTCTCAGCAGAAAACTGAAAAAAGTGCTGCTTGCATAAGACTTTATAAGCCACGTGGTAAAAATGAGACACCACTATGTTTGCCAGTAGAGTAAACCCTCTAAATCATCTTTTCACAACTTTCTGTACTTTTCAATGTTGACTTTGGCAATAATAATAATAATAATAATAATAATAATAATAATAATAATAATAATAATAATAATAATAAAAATAATAATAATAATAATCCATGTATCCATCCATCCCTTATCTTAGCTGCTTAATCGTGGTCAGGGTCTTGGTCAGGGTCGTGGTCAGGGTCGAGTCCCCTACCCTTTCACAGGGTGCAGGGAGGGCTTTACACTATCTTAGCCAAACCCAGGACAGGGTGGCAATACATTACTGTGCACACACACACACAAACAGACACACAGACAATTTTGGAGCACCCTATTGAACTGACCTCCATGTTTTTAGACTATGGGAGAAAATCAGAGTCCCTGGAGGAAACCCCAATGGGGAGAAACTCCACTCATGCCATCCACCAAGCAACCTTGCTGCACCAATAATAATAATAATAATAATAATAATAATAATAATAATAATAATAATAATAATAATGATAAAAATAAATAAATTAATTAATTAATTAAAATAATAATAATAATAATAGTTGATTATGTATATAAGTAAACAAACTATGACATGAGGTGTGTTGTAATGAAAACGAATGGTTGATTAAATAAATAAAATAAATTTCTATACTGATAAATAGAATAAACCCAGCTATTCACACAGTTTGTAATTAATGAAAAAATATTTCTTCATGTAAAATAGATTTTTTTGTATAAAGTTAAAAAAGCTGCTTTGTTTTAGGGGTTTAAGTGAAAGTGACTCAGGTGGCTCAGAGACTACACAATGGTTAACAGGACTCTCCATATGATCACTAGTCATTCAATCTGAAGACACCTAACCTGTTAAATTGAGACTGAGAGCAACTCTGTGAGAAGGTGACTGAAAAGCAAGACGGAGGATGAATACAAGCATAATTGCCTCAGCATGCACTTTTATTTATCAATCAAAATAGAGTTTTATCATCTGACAGTCTCTGGAGGATATTTAGCATCTGCTCCTCACATTCAGAGACTTTCATCTTTTCTAAGATCCACACAGAGAGGAGGAGTCATATAAAAGCTGAAACTCTCCTCTTTCTACTCAACTTCTACATTTCTGACTATTCTGAGCTGTTGATTAAAGATTCTGCTTCATATAAACCATGTGTCACATCTTCAATAAGTGTTTAATAAAAGCTGATTTTTTTTTGTTTGAATGCCAAAGGAATAGAACTGAGCCCTCTGCTGAAGGTGCCCTCTTGTGGCACAAATCTGAACATAAAGTCCTTTCAGTGCTGTGCAGCCAGAAATAAAAGTTTTCTGGGATGATTTCTATATGTTTAGTTTTCAGCAGTACATTGTAAGCATGAGTTATTATATTAAAAATCCTAAAACGTGTTATCTGAGCATTTGAACTTTTACTAAATCTCAACATTTTTGTATTTATTTCATGTGGTTACTGTATAAAAGATTTGGGCTCAGATTCAGATGGAGAATCCAAAAGTACACAGTGGAGTTTTAGGAGGTTAAAGAGGTTGAATACTGTGAATGAATTATTTTTACATTTCTGCTACTTGCACTGTTTTGTAACAAAAGAACTGACAGGAACAATTTGCATTAACTGCAGACTTTGAATACAAGCCACAGTGTATGTGTCAGATATACTGTCGTGTTGCTCAAGTCATCAAGAACATTTATGAACATTATTTTGGCTCTCAGTAGAAAATAGGTCAGGTTATGGCCTTGCTGACCCTTTCCCAGTCCATGGTCTACGCTCAAATAAGTGATATATCAACAAATTTGTCAATTAATGCACAAACGATGAGAAACCTTACAGCGCTTAGACTCGTTATCATTGGTCCAGTTCACTGACTGATGGATGGAGTACTCACAGGCGCTTTCCAAACTGCCCTATGTGTCAATCACTGCTATCACTGCATCCCATGACGCCTGTCCCCATTGCCCACTGTCTAGTTGGTGTGTCAGTTATTGAAAAAAGCTTCAAAATCCAATGAATCCCAAATGTTCCTAGTTAATGATTCATCTTTTGAAATCTAGTTGCGACGCAGCAGCAACAGCGGCAGCAGTGTGGATCACTGTGAAAAAGCTGAAAAAAGGCATTTCTCACAAGCACATCTGCTTTGCGATTTAGCTCCATCATTGTCTAAGAAATCCTGATCCCACAGAAACACAAAAGGCACAGGGCAAATCAAAGATTTATAACTGTTTTTAGATAAAGATTTCTAAAAAGAATGAATTTGTACAGTGACAGGGTTACTGACTAAGCTCAACCGTAAACCTTATATCATTCCTACCACACAGAGTTTGGATTATTTCGTATACAGAAAGCATTTTTTATTCATCTGGGGAAATTCGTCTCTGTATTTATGTTTGGAAGTGAATCCACACACAGGTGTGCAATGTCACAATGATAATTGCTTATCAGGGTTGCGGTTAGACCCCTACCCCCTCACTAGGTGCAGGGCAGGGCATTTAATTTTAATTTAATTGTTTAAATGTATTTTATTTAAATATTATTTTCTAACACTGGTGTGTATTTGACTTATGAAAATGTCAGTAGTTCCCAATACATTAAAAATATTCCTGTACATGTTTTGTAAGGTCAGTACTTTCAGCAGTCTTCATTTAGTTATTGAGTATGGGGCCAACCCATCAGCATTCGTTTAAGCAAGTGAGCAGTAGAAAACACTGTGCATGTGCAACACACTTACAATAACTCGCTGCACGGCATGCTTACGCTGGACCCATGCAGGGAGCAGCCAATAAAAAATTAAAGATTTGCATATGTGGGCTTATGTGAATATCGTTTATAGTATCAGCGTTGTTATGCAGCTTGCCACTCAAAAAACATCGTAGTAACTGTTAGCCGCTGCTAGTGAAGCAATATAATGAATCACGTTGACAATGTAATCAAAGTTAACAGTTAGATACACACACACACACACACACACACACACACACACTCTTACATCAGTAAAAGATTTATTTCCTTTATTCATGACAGGAATGGATTGTATTTAAGTTATTTTGGTCACAATAACAAAAGGAACTTAAATACCACCGCTAAGTAAGTCTCCTGACAGGTGATACATCTTACACCGGTTTATGCTATTTGAAATTTCATTGATGAGGTGCATTTGTGGTTGAATTAATTGAGGGAGTAGGTTTGTGTGTAGTTTCACTGATGAGTGGGATGCTGCCCACAGAACTTATTGTGCCCCACCTGACTTTCTATTCTAGAGATGCCACTGATGACAAGTTTACTTTTCTAACTTGTTTAACTTTTCACAATATTCAACCCTAACCCTACAAACTGTTATATTATTAATCTAATTATATTCTCTATAGTTAGTTATATTCTCTTAAATCTATTATGAATGAATTTATTAGGTTTGTGATGTGTGAGGTTTGAAAGGTTTGGTGTAAAACAATGAGATTTGACTCAAATGTGTGAGATTGGGAGGTGTAGTAAAAGTACGCCTAACCACATTATGGTCCATTACCATATGTCCATGAAGTGTTCACACAATGTAGAAGCTAAGATTTTACAGCTTTTTTTTTCATTAAAATTTCTATTTTTATTATCCACTGTGGTTGTTGATAACAAGCTGGACTTTAATGCTCATAATACAAAAGTAGCAAATGGGCATAAGTCAGTTTTTGTATTGGCATCAGAAAGATGGCAGCATCATCGTTCTTGATATCATAACATTGTTCATTAACTTTAATTCTCAGGATTCTACTGCACTCCTATTATCCCTCAAGACTTAACCTCCGCTGTGCCTATTATCCTAGAGCAGACATCTTCTGTTCATTCTCTCCTATTGGTCTCTCACGTTACAATCTGGATGTCTCATTTTCAGGCTCGGTATTGGGACCCTTCCATGAACACAATGATCTAATGCAGGCTGTGGGCCACAGCTGGCGGATATAAAAGCAATAATGCACACCAGGCCTACAACACGACAATCTGTTGACTGTTCATAAAATATGCATACTCTACTCATGCGGCTAACTCCTCTTACAAAGTGCCTCACTGCAGATCCTCACTGCTCGCCTTTATGAATGTGTATAACTGAGACAGACTGATATGTATAATCTCTCTCACTTTTCCATCCCATACGTGGCAGAGCAAAAGCGTACAGATATCTACACTCTTCGCATTAAACATGTGATTACTGTGTTATTTTATGTACACTTTCTCTATTAAGACACTGTGATTTTATATGAGACAATTAAACTGTTGCTCACACCTGGTTTATAGTGCCAATAAACTGTTTATAGCAGATATATAATTCATTTAGAGTTAACAATGGAATTAGATTTGCTTACAATGTTGGCAGAACAATGCAAACGTTACTTCATTATTTCTAAATGAGTTAATTAAATGAATTAACATTTAAATTGGTGATTCATTTTGTGTTGTATTTGAACCCCCAGCCACTAGATGGCAGTGTTATAATATTCAGCCATAAGACTCTTCCACTCCAGTGAAGACGAGTAGTGTAAGGATGCAATGCTGAGGGTTTTACTGAAGTTAGATTAATAACATCACAATATATACCTTAATACAGCGATTCTCAACTGGTGGGTCGCGGACACTTTCTGGGCGAGTCGCAGACAGATTGTAAAAATTAAATAACTTTTAAAATAAAATTTTTTAAATAGTTAATGCTTATCTGATTTTGTCCTCATCTTTTAAATTGAAAACAGAGATACAGGCATGAGACACATGCAGCCACTGCGTGCAGTATTCTCGTTGCCATGGTAACCAGCAAATCAGTGTTGCCAAGTCCGCTTATTATAAGCGACGTTGGGCTTGTTTTTTTCTAAAGTCGCTTGCAAATCTTGTGAGTGGTGGTTTCTTGAGCTTGTTTTTGAACGTGAAGTTACTTATTTGGGCTTGAGTTTCTTTCTGAGTAAAACTCTTTGATTATCTCCCAGCTCCCCATAATAAAGGAAAACATGAGAAGCACAAAAAATCTGCACACTGAAGCTTAAAAACATGGGTTTCAGTGCCCCAAAATACAATGGCTAAAAATAAAAAATAAAAAAAATAGCCATCTACATAGCCTGCAAATTTTTATATTAAAAGAGTTTAGCGTAATTTTTATATTAAATTAAATATTAAATGTAATAAATATTTACCTTTATACTGTTTAAAAGCGGCCTCTGTTTTACCAAAAGTGGTGGGTTGCCAGTTGGGCTTTCTTTGGACTTGTTTTCATAGAGCTGGATGCTTGATTCTATCGTGAGATCTGGCAACACTGTTAGTTACTCTTCTGTTTAAATTTGTGATGACGTCCGGAGGCAAAGAATTGGGTGATAATTTTATGCTACGTGCTTTTAACAGTTTATAAATATTTAATAATATGTAATAATGTATTATTTTATTAATGATAAATATAAATTATATTTTATTATTAATAACACTTACGTTATTTATTAGTAAATTATAATCATATCATAATTTGTAAGTAATGTATTAATATTTATTAATAATATAAATTTTATTTATGCTCCAGCACCCCCTCAAACCCCCCGAATCAAGCCAGTCGTGTCCCCCCTGAAATCTCTTTACATGCATATGTATGTTTAAATGTGTTTTTGAAGGATATTTTTCAAAAATAAATTTGCTTGGATTGTAATCTATAAAAGTGGGTCTTGATTTAATGAGAAAATGTGGGTCCCGGGGTGAGACCAGTTGAGAACCCCTGCCTTAATACATCACAGCATATACTGTGACACAGTACCAAAACACATCAATAATAATAATAAAATAATATAAAAGTAAATGCCAATAAAATTACAATCAATAATACTATTCTGTACGTGAATGTGTTGGTTTAACACATTCCAAAGCTGTCATCATGGTGGTTCAGTGTTATTTGTAGTCCTCTCCAATACTTGGTTTGCTTATTCAATATTTTTATACAATTTAAGTGACTGACGTGATGTGGATGATGGTCAAAAGGGCAGATAATAGTGTGCAGAGTGAAGAATGGTGGTGGTAGTAGCACAGAAACCACTAACTTTACTTCTTCTAGAGCTGCTGTAGTGAAGGTGTACTGAGAATGGACTCCCAACGGCATTACAGTGATGTTCCACAGATAACTGATGCCAAAGGGGAACATTAACTCCAGTGAGTGGTACAGATAGCATCTATAATAAACACAGGAGCAATGAGGAAAGTACACTTACAACTGGGCTATATATATATATATATATATATATATATATATAGCCCAGTTGTAAGTGTACTTTGTAGTTGTAAGTGGTGTTGTAAGTGTTGTAAGTGGTGAACTGTCAGAGGTTTTCAAAAAAGTATGTTTACCCAAAACTGAGAATTATACACAAAGGCTTTTATCAGGAACATGAAATAGCTATAACAGGTGAAAGCTCTTTTGCAGTAATGGAGGCAGATCAGCCTTGAAAGCTGCTGCTACTAATTCTTACAGGGTGTGAAGCAGCCTGAGCCGCCACGACTACCACAGCACTCTGCAGTGCCATGCAGTGCCCACAGGTATGTGCCCAGTGTGTCAGAGGTTCATCCTACAGCAAGATAAAGACCCAAAACATCAGTCCAAGCTCTGCCAGAACTACCTCAGGAAACAACAACAAGATGGTCAGCTT
>BRDA01087310.1:0-28583 GCA_036984385.1 Crenuchus spilurus
TATATATATATATATATATATATATATATATATATATATATATATATATATATATATATATATATATATATAGATATATATAGATATATATAGATATATATATATAGATATAGATATATATAGATATATATATATAGATATATAGATAGATTGATTGATTCTGAATTTAAAATGTATGTGTGTATATATATATATACACACACACACAGTATATTCATTTCAGCAAATAAGCAGTAAGTGTTCATTAAAATGTGAAGAAGCTTGTTCTCTGTAACTTATTTACAATTAGAACATCAATAAAGTAAGGAGTTTAACATTTACAAATTCTTAAAAAATGTAACAGTTATTTCTAAAAGTATTTTGTTTGGGGGCTGGTTGTGAAGCACTGCCCACTGGCTGCCTCAAATACAAATAATCAGCCTGGAAACGAGCTGTCAAGAGCATAAAACTCCAAGTCTGAGCGTGTTGATGGACATCTCCTGACCACCCGGGAACATTCCTACTCACAGCACTATGTTCTTCCAGGACTGTAGATCTCCTCACAATGCCAGGATGTTGAACTGTTTCAAGAGAAAACAGGGCATGAATCACCCTGGGGGGGTGCAGTATTGCTGGGACACGTCCCTCAACCCAAGAGCTCCTATTTTTAGACCTTTAGTGCCGGGCCGGAGGAAGAAGTGACCGTATTTCATCTTGAACGTGCTACTGATCATTTTTTCAGGAAGAGCTGGAGGAAATTAGTCTGGAAAGAGGCCAGAACTCAAGTCAAAAATTAGTGCACCCCTGGTGAAATTCCATGCTTTATTGATTTACTAAGTGAAAATAAGTTCAAACATGGTCTTTAGTGAATATATTCAAATTTGACATGTTCTACACATTTTACTGTCCATTTTCTGTTTATTCTCAGAATATAACACTACACAGGTCAAAAACACACATTTTAAGTCTTAAGCCTCTTGAGTCATCAAAGAGCAAAATTTGAGCATTCCTCTGGAAGAACAGGCTAATATTTTAAATATTGCTAATGTATCGGACTTAGAACTGCAGGGGGTCAAAGAAGGTGGAAACACACACCAGGAAATGGAGATCTGCTGGTTTATTCTGAATAAAAACAGCACAGGGCACAATAAGCTCATGTAGTGAATAGTGCTCTCTCACACTGCACTATTCAAGCATCCACTATGCTTCTGCTGAACCTACTGAAAACTCACTACGTGTGCTCACATCAAGTGTAACATTAATGGGCCCCAGCTGCAACAGGTTCAAAGGGAACCAAAACTATCTGAAAAAAACGTTTTTAAACACTTTTTAAACATAATGTCACAACAAAAAAATAACCAAAATTATTTCTGCATAACAGACAAAAATAAAAATAAAACATTTTGTATCCCAGCTACACTAAGAGCAGTGTATCTGATGTCTTGACCAAGGCCATGGCAATGGCAAAGACACCAGTGATTGGTCCATTTTGACAGTTTGTGAGAATTAGAGTTCACACTCTTTGTGCTCTTTGTAAAGTGCTTAATTTATCTCTGTTACTCTTTGATGGCTCATGAGACTTCATGGAGATTTTCCATCAATTCCATAAATGTCATGAGCTTAAAAATTAACTTTAGCAGGAAGGGGACTTCAGGTAACACCTTTTAAATGCACAGCTTTCTGTTTTTTGTCTACTCATTAGGGGGTGTGGCTAGCATGCGTTTACCTGTGAAACAGGTAAACACAACTGAGGTGATTAATAAACCTTTTTCAAAATAAAATGCAGCTAATATTCGTAAAAGAAAAAAAGGCAAACATCTCAGTAGTTTTTCCTATGGAAAAGTCTCAGATGTGCTCCTCAGATGAGAAAAAGACCTCAGTAATCTCACAGTCTCAATGTGTTGACTTTAAGTTCAGATCTCAGTAAAGTCTCATACTGTGTTCAGATAATGGCATTCATTTTTGATATAAAGACATGAATCTCTTTATGGCTCAGGATATTAGATTTTCCTTAAATTCCTTATGAGACAAAAATGAGAAATTGTGGTTCAAACATTATAATCAGTCACAACTTCAAAACTGAGAAGACTTAGTCCTGAAAAACAGTTCATACTGAGGTTTGTCTTTAGTAAACATAAGTCTTATTATCTGAACAAATCTGAGCATAATGTGAGGTGCTAAAGCTCAAGAGCTCATTTAAGTCTTATTCAAGAGAAACATCTGAGCAGCAGATCTAAGACTTAAGCTAAAGTCTAATCTGATCTCATAGTTTTGTATGAGACATTAAGGAGATCTACAGTGGTGTTTTTCCTTTCTGTTATTGTTAGCGATGTTAGCGCTGGTTTCAGTTGTAGACTTTGTTATTAATTATAACATGGAGATCATGCTAACTGGTGTTGACTAGCTTTAATTCATTACTATTCCTGTCTCTTCCTCTTTGAGATGACTACTGATCGTGCCTGTCCTCTTTGAGGTCCTGATGTTTTCTCTCCTACGCAACTCCAGCGCTAATTTCGCTAATGCAGTGGTGATGGAGGCTGAACCACAGGGGGAATAAACCCCAGCGCTCAGCACAAAGCCAGCAAACACAACACAACTAGATTAGATTTCACCAACAATGCTGCTGCCATGCCTTTCCCCTGAGGGGCCTAACAGCATCTGATTAGCATGCGCAGGAGCAGAGCTACAGCTTGTTTGGGTGTCATCGTGTGACCTTTTTAAATTTTAAAAAGGACAAACATTAAGGTTTGAAAGTACTGTTACATCATTTACATTAACATCTACAATGTTAAAGAAATTGTTCACTAGTTTGGAGTCCACATTTTGCTCCTGTAGTTAATAACTTGAGCTGGGACTAACAAACACTAAAACACAATAGTCACCGAAATAACAGTCACTTCTATCATCAGAACTTCTCTCAACCCATTCAAACGTCATCTAGGTCTTAATGAAGGTCTCACATGCTAGTGGATGTGGTTCAGTATGACGTACTGTGAACTTTTAACAAAAACTTGTGTAGCTGAATGCTGCATCGGCCATCTTGGAACAGGAAGTGTTGATCTAGAATAACTTTTAGTGACAATGATGGTCATAAATACACAAATCTGTAATCAGTCTCATACCAGCCCCGCTGCTGTGTGTAGCTGTGAGGTTTTATTCATGTTTGCAGCTCACAGTAAGTCATACTGTGTCTTAAACCACATCTGCTAGTCTGTGAGACCTTCAGTATGATCTGGACGAGGTTTGAGTGGGTTCAGAGAAGTTCTGCTGATGTATTTCTACACACATGTCTGAAGCAGAGGGCAGCAATAGTCAGGCTGGAATTTGAAGGCATGTGCTGTCAGAGAGGCTATCTGTACTACTCTGAGGAGGATCACCACGGCGCCACAGTTAACTCCTTATCCAACCACGCACACACACACACACACACATTTAACCTCTTAAGCTCCTCAGATCCACCGCTGGTTCCAGATCTCCATTCCTCTCCTCACTTGTAACTCAAGCTGACGAATAACTCTGTTTACACTGTTCTCCATTTAGTTACTGAATAATAGTCCTTACACTCTGGGTCAGTTGGATCTCATGGTGGGCCTTTAAGGGGACATTTTCATTGTTTGGATCTTGCTCATATTGTGCTCCTTTATTTCATTATTATTATTATTATTATTATTATTATTATTATTAATTTGCTCTAAAGATAAATTAAATATTTGAGATATGTATGAAACCTCCCGCCACAGTCTCATCCCTGTCTTAGTCTTGAGTGCTGTTTTGTTAACGTTCTGTTGTCTCCGCCCACATCACGCCCTCCTTTTGTCTCATGACCCCACAGACCTTTTCCTGTCTGATTATGTTTTGTTTAAAGGTTCCCTTGTGTCTCACAGTCATCATCCGTCTTTTTGTCACCATGCGTATGTATTGTCTTCACATCATTGTAATGTTTCCACATTCAAGTCTATTGTGAACCCTGATTTGTCACATTCAAGTTAAGCTTTGTTCCAGAGCCAAGTTTTGTTTACAGACGAGTATCTTTTGTTAATAAAGTCTTGCTTTTGGATACACACAGCATCCGCCTCCTCCACACCTCTTTGACAATGTGCATCTTCTGATAAAGAGGTACATTTATTTCTTTTATCAAGATCTTGTAGGGGGAGGGCCCTTCTCGGGGAGGAGACTGAAATTCTATTTTCCTTTAAATATTAAATGAAAAAATATTTAATAATGGGGGGGGGGGAGGCCTGTGCACTGCTTATGCATAGGGCGCGGAATTTGTTGGTGCTATGCCATAATACAAAATGACCTTATTGTTTCTGGTGAACTGGAGTAAAAAAGGTTTTCCATAGATACTGATATAATTCCAATAACTAACTATTTTAATGTAAATAATGTAATGTCATCCCTAGAATACAGTGTAATCTAATCTTTATATAGGATAAATGATCTTACCTTTAATATTTGTTAATTAAATGTATCCCATATTCATTTTGGAGCATTTCTAGTAGTTGTTTCACCATGAAATGGTCTTATAATGTAAAGGACAAACAGTATAACAGTATGACATATTTATACTCGATTATATGTTTAATGTACTAGTGCATCTCCAAAAATTACATTATTGTGAAAAATATCATATTCATTCATTATTTAAACTCATAACATGTAAAGTGTCATTTTAATGTTGATGCTGTTTAAATAGTAATTTATTCAAACTTCAAATGAAATATTCTAATAATTTATTATTCTGGACTCTGGAGCTATAAGTCATACTGATCAACAGTAAAAGGCTTGAAATATCACTTTTACATGTAATCGATATAAAACATGACATTTTACCTTTTAAAATTAAATTATGAACAACAATGAACTTTTTTTATGCAGTTATGTCATTAGGTGATCATTTCCTATCAGTTCAGACCCAGCTATGAGGGAAAGCTCCCAGGATGTTATGTAAAGGTTCCCTTGAACCTTAGGAGCAAATATTCTCAATATAACATTGGTGGAACGGTCCAATAACGTTTGATGACTGCAGTTGCCGTAGTGTTAGTTGTTACACTTGATGTGTGATGTTATATGACTGTTGCTGTAGCATTGTGTGTGGGAATGTTCCCACAACCAACAATAAATGTTAGGAAGGCATTTGTAGAAGGAAAAGTGGTTAAGGGATACATTGATACACACACACACACACACACACACACACACACACACACACACACAATGTGTTTGCCTGGAGCCACAGTTAATCTAATTACTACTGCCTCTGTGTCCTTGATAAGAGAGTAGGGTCAGTGTAGTTAAACACACACACACACACACACACACACACACACACACGCTGTAGACAAGTGAAGTGCAGTCAGTTTAATCTCCTCACTGGCTCCACAAACACAGTTTTGGGTGAGAAGCTCCAGAGACCTTCAGAACTATGAGGAACCTGCAGTTTCCAACACACACACACACGCACACAGCCCATGCTGAGGAGCAAGGAGTCACTCCGGAAGGCCCTGTCTGATGACATCACCATTAGATGTATCTGGCTGACTACAGTTTGTCCACTACACTGATGATGTCACTGGCTGTCTAGTCTCAACCTCAGATTATGCAAGACTAACATCGGGCTAGAACAGGATAACGGAGACTGCAGGTTAGGGATAGAGCAGGTTATAGAGGGTAAGCGTAGGTTATAGAGCTCTAGAGAGAGTTAAAGAGGGTAAGAGAGTGGGTAATAGAGGGATAGAGCAGGTTATAGAGGGCTCTATCAGGTAATACGGTAGAGGATTAGACTGGGTTATAGAGGGCTGGAGCAGGTTATGGAGGCCTAGAGCAGGTAATATAGGATTAGAGTGGGTTATAGAGGGATAGAGCGGGTTATAAAGGGCTGGAGCAGATTAAAGAGGGCTAGAGCTGGTCTAATGTAATGCTGTATAAGGACAGCGTAGGGTTATACAGAGCTAGAGCAGGAGGATGCAGATAAGCTTGGAGCCAGAGTTCTACAGCCGTCTGTCTGTTTGCATTCTTCACATCTCCCACAGCACACACATACACTTTGATAAAGTGGGAGAAAAGCTGTTCCACTTTAGCCCTGTTCTCCGGAGAACAGTAATATCAGTGTGATGGATTATTATAAAAACGTCTCTGGAGTTATGAATGCAACTGCACTTTATTTTATAGATGTAACATTTTTATATAAACAGCGTTCATAAAGAACAGACTTCAGCACTGAAATGTTCTTCACAGGGTTTTAATGATCGGGTCACGACCTCTGAGAAGATCAAGCTTTAGGCCGGATGAGAAAGTTAAGAACAAAAGTGCTCAGTAAAGCATGTTAACGATGTTCTGCAGGGTGTTGACACAGCGTCCTTTCACTTCCTAAACCAAACACACACACACACATACACAGAACGTTGCAGCCGGGGGGAAATCAGATGTCATTCATGTCTGTGCTGTTGCGTATCTAGAACAGTGTCCATAACACACAATGAAATTTTGAACTTCAGAGAAATGTCATGGCTCAAATGTTTCTCTGTGATTTCTCTGATTTTAAAATTCCTCACGAGAAACAGCATGAGACAAAAATGAGACTTTTCTCACAGAAAGATATAATAACCATTCACAGCATCATCACTGATAAGACTATTATACATACAGTACATGAGATATTGGTGAGTTCATGTTGAGTCTTTAGTAAGAACGAGTGCAAATTTGAGCACAACGTGAGACATCACTGAGATCTGTACTGAAACTGAGATTATTGAGTACTTTTTCAAAGCAGCAGATGTCACACATAAATTAAAGTCTCCTTTGTGTCTCCATCTTATCACAGTGACATCTGGGAGACATTACTGAGAAGTTGAACTTTTCCCTATTTGTTGAACAAAATGGCAATACCAACACTTACAATACAGTCTTTGTATAAAAACTAAGTTGCAAAGAACAGCCTGTTTTAAATTCACTGGTTTTGTGATGTCACAGAAATAAATACATTTACATACACCTGTTTATTCAGCCTATAAGAGTTTAGCTCCACCCCCTTTTACACTGAAGTGTTTAAGCCTCTTCTGCTTTTTAATGATGATTTCCATCTTAAAGGTACAGTAACAAAAATGGCATATTTAATTCTAAGAGGGCGGCACGGTGGCTTAGTGGTTAGCACGTTCGCCTTTCAGCGCTGAGGTCTTGGGTTCGAGTCTACATCTGAGTGGAGTTTCCATGTTCTCCCCGTGTCTGCGTGGGTTTCCTCCGGGGTCTCCGGTTTCCTCCCACAGTCCAAAAACATGGAGGTCAGGTGGATTGGCTACTCTAAAATTGTGAGTGTGTGTTCACTCAGCAATGGACTGGCACCCTGTCATGGGCTTAGTTGAATAGTGTAATGCCCTGCCCGGTGAGAGGGTAGGGGACTAACCGCGACCCTGATAAGGATTAAGCGGGTGTGATAATGAATGAATAAGTCTAAGAAATAAAGGTTGTAAACACAAATTATGATATTTATTTTATTATATTTTTTTATATAAACTCCTATAGAAGACAACAATGGATATGGACCCTTTAAACTGAAGAAGGTGATACTGAGCAGGTGTTTGAGGAAGATGAGGAGGTAGGAAGGAAGACAGGCATGTATGCAACTCTTTATCTTTTTGTCCTCAAAGCATTTGATTTGCTGGTTGCTATCAGACTGTAAAGAGTATCTCAAGAAATAAAACAAAAATTGTTTGCAAGACAATTCACCCACTCTGACTTTAAGCGCCACACACAGATAATTGTGTTTTTGCAGTAATGATGTCTTTGGCTCCTGCAGGCTCTGAGAATAAAAGCAGAGATCAGAGGAGAACTCCTCACCTGACAGACAGGTAATTACCCCTGACTCTGTGTTAAAGCAGGGCTTAACACCAGGAAAGTAGCTGTAAGGAGTGGATATTAACTCTCATTAACACGCACAGCTGCAGGGCTGAAATACTCTCAGCTTCATTCCGCAGGACTCTTTAAAGTTAGACTTCAAAACATCTCACTCTCTTACTTTAACCTCCTAAACTTCACTGTATTGTGTAGGATTCTCCATCTGTATATGCATGTGCAAATCTGAGGATTTTTATACACCAACTACATGAAATAAATACAAAATGTTGATGGTTTTTGTAAAAAGAGCCTTTCAAATGATCAGAAAATGTATTTTATTTGTAATATAATAGTACATACTTAGAATTTACTGCTGACTGATTTTTAGTCATTGTTTCAGGCTGCACAGCACTGAAGGGACATTATGTATGTCTATCATACAAGTCAGATCTGTGACACATAATGATGACTTCAACAATTTTTTCAAACATCAGTAAAGGATTGACAGCTAATCAACACTTATTTAATACTTACTCTAACTGAAGATATGACACATGGTTCATTTGAAGCCAAATTTTTAAGTAACAGCTCGAAATAGTAAAAATCTACAGTACAACCTGACTAGAAAGAAGAAGGTTTCAGCTTCCATATGAGTTCAGGAGTTCAAGACTATTTTTATTGTAATTTTGGCTATATACAGTACAGTATATAATGAAACGAAACAATGTTCCACTAGAACCAGGTGCAACAGAGAACACAAAGGCAAGGACAACATACAATAAACATGCAGTGCTACAGGTCCTATACTACAGTGCAAGCCCTCTGAGTAGACTAAGATACATTACAGGACAGGACATATGAAGTGATGGTCAGTACATAGTACTGAGTTACTGTCTAGTAAGAAGCAAGATTCCAAACTACAGTGAGTGTACATTGTGCAAATATTACAATGATGGTATGCAGTGCAGTGCAGAAGTTAAGTCATATTTAGTCCCTGAGAGTCAGACTGTGTGTTAAGGAGTCTGACAGCATGTGGGATGAAACTGTTGGACAGTCTAGCAGTGAGGGATTGAACGCTGTAGTATCTTCTACCAGAAGGCAACTGGGAGAAGAGACCATGTGATGGATGTGATGGGTCCTCCACAATGCTGAGAGCTTTCCAGATGTGGCACTTGTTGTAAATGTCCATGAGAGTGAGACCCCAATGATCTTCTCAGTTGTCCTCACTATACACTGGAGAGTCTTGCAGTCAGATGCAGCGTAATTCCCAAACAAGGCAGTAATGCAGCTGCTCAGGATGAACTCTATGGTTCCTCTGTAGAAGGTGGTGAGGATGACACATCTGTGTCTTAGAAAATAATGAAGTAATAAAGCTCTGAATGTGAGGAGCAGCTGATGGACCTGCCAGTGAGTTCAGGCTATTTGAGAGGTTAAATATAAAAGAATTGCTTGGGTCCCTAAGATTGCTTTGTTAGAAGCTAAAATGCTAATATAGCTAACAATTAATGGAAGTGTATGGACACCAGTTAGCATGTGCTGTGTGTGCTGTAGGAACCAGAGGGTTTAGTGAGAGCAGGGCAGGGCAGAGACAGGTTAAAGCTCTGGGTGGATCTGATCGCTAAAAGCAGAACATTATAAGATCTCTCAAACAAAAGCTGTTTAAGACTCTGCTGTCGTCACTCAGGCCTGCCGGTCAGATCAGAGACCAACATGTTCAGACAGTTCAGCCAAAAAACAGAAGACAGAAAGTTTTATGAATGAACAGTAAGGTTCACTCTTATTCAATAAGCACAAACAGACATGTTGTTGTTGTTATTATTATTATTATTATTAATTATTTAATCTGTTTAATATGACAGTATGGTATTCTACTTAAAATCACTGTTTCCAGTAAATATTAACCTAGTTTATCTGACTACAGGTAAATTATTATATGTATATTTTTCTTACATTTAATATTGAACAAACACTTGTTAAACATTTTTAAAAACAGTACCTGATTTCTTGGATTTATAAATATAAATATAAAAATGAATTTAATTATTATAATTTTAAACAATATAAAATTCTACAATATTATATATATTTATTTGTACAATATTACAGTACAATAGTGATCTCTTGTAGAACCGTTTACACACAGCTAACATATTTTAAAGATTAATGTATTCCTACATTTATAATTAACAGTAAATTTTTTACTTTTTAATTTAATTGTTAAAAGCATGTTTTATTTTTGAAGTAAAGTTTACTTCAGTCATGTAATCACAAAAAAATAAATTTACCTGCATCTTATGTAGAATCTCTATCTCTCTCTCTCTCTCACACACACACACACACACACACACACACACTGGGGTGAATGTACAGAAGCTAATTAGCTTTAGTTGCTGATAAAATCAGAGAGAACAGTTCTGTCTCTAATCACAGCTTATCTCAGTGTGTACGTGTGAGTGAATATAATTAGGTTTAGGATTAAGTTTAGATTGGGATTAGTTTAGGACTAGACTGAGCATGATTTAAGTTTAATGTTATGTTTAGATCAAGGTTATGGTTAGAATTATGGTTAATAGGTTAGATTTAGGGTTATTAGGATTACGTTTTGGATTAAGTTTAGGTTTAGTATGATTAAGATTAGGGTTAAATTTAGGGTTAGTGTGATTACGATTAGGGTTAGGTTTCATGTGTAGCTTTTTTTTAGCTAAAATCTAGAGATCATTGATGGTTCTCAATGTGTAAAGTGAAACAAAGCTTTGTGTGTGTGTGTGTGTGTGTGATCTTGTTTTTGTCTGATTAAAAGCTTCAGAGTTAATCTAATGATGGATCAGATGTTCTGCATGTATGTGAGGAACCTGATTTATTCACTATCTCATGTCCTGACTGTAATTACTGCTGTTTACTTTGTTCCTGTTATCATAATTAGCTCATTTAGACAAATTGATTATACTTGCAATACTGTAGCAACAAGTCAGTTGCTTGTCTGGATATTTTGTGTGGTGGATCCCTCTCTTTAGCTCTTTTAACACTACTAACTAGCTGTGGCTGCTTAAATGAAACCCATACCATGTACTGTCACTACTTGATTTGAACAGAAAACCCAATTTGGACTACGCATGCGCATAGACACATCATTTAAGGATATATATGACACGTCTTGAATCAGAGTCATTGTTAGTGAAAGATGAAAACTTTTGCGTTTTACTGTTTTATTAAAGTTATGTTTAATTGTTTGTTAAAAAGAAATCATTTGCATTTTACTTTGCAGGATTAATTACTTAAGGGTGAATTTACAACCACCGTGGGGAGCAGATCCTGGTGCAAACTGCAGGGTTGCCAGGTCCTCCAGGGTCTGTTTTACTCCTACAGTCTTAAAATATGGAGGTCAGTTGAATTTGGTACTCTAAATTGTCAGTGTGTGTGGATGGAATGTCGCCCTGTCCTGAAAATGGGATAAGATAGTGTTTAATGCCTTGTTTTGTGCCCAGCGGCCCTGATCAGGATTACGCGGACGATAATAAAGGGATGGACCCTTACCTTGAAAGTAGCAATATTATAGTTAATGTAATTAATATAGTACAGTTATAGTATGTTCCAAAAAACAGAAATGAGCACTCAAGTTCTGTCCTGCTGAAATGTGCCCTTTTATAGCACAAATCTCAGTTGTAAGAGAACCTACTAAAGTCCCTTTAGTGCTGTGCAGCCTGAAAAAAAATCTGGGACTAAAAACGTTAAATAAATCCTACATGTAAATTAAAAGCATGTATATTACATGTCATAAAACACTTTTGATTTGAAGGGCTCTTTTTCCAAAACACTTCGTATTTATTTAATGTAGTTGCTGTTGAAAAGCCATACGATTTAGGTTCAGATTCAGACAGAGAATCCTAAACAATACAGTGGTGTTTAAGTGGATAAAGCATAAGAGGAGCTCTAAGCACTCTAAAGTAGAAGTTTGTACAAGAGTTCAGGGAGTATATCTCAGTGCACAATAATCAGACCCTGAATTAGATCCTCTGTGAACATGAGTTAGCTTAGCGACAGCAGTCTGCATTAGATTCTCCAGAACTGTAAAACTTTAATCCAAACCAAATCCCCCAACATACCTGAAACACACCAGACAACCAGCTTGGCCAATCGGAGTGTGGGAATGCTGCAGGGGATTGTGGGATATGGCGAGGAAAGCATGCAGGGAGAATTCCAGCTAAGCACAGTCATCACTCAGAACCATCAGAGCAGCATCTCTGCTCAGTGTCACCAAGGGGTTAAAAGGGTTCTCACGTATCACACTGAAAGAGACTGAAGATCAGAGCCTAGAGGAAGCAACAATCTGAAAGATCTATTTAACACCTCAACAGGTTCTCCTAGAAAACAATGAGATCTGATGGAGGCATGAAGGAGACCATAGCTTAAGTCTCAAATCAAGTTCAAATGTTACCTCGGTAATCTCATGTGTTTCCTCTCTTGCATTTTAGTATCTCAATAAAGTCTCACACTGTGCTCAGAATTGCTCAAACACTTTGTTTTACTGCACATTATAATGTTTATCTTGACCCCATGTACAGTATCTCATGTTATCTCTATTTAATCTCCTGAGATTCCTGAGTGATATGACCTGAGCAAATCTGAGCACAATGTGAGACTTTTGTGAATAGTGAGATGTTAACAAATCAGTGATATTATGAAATCTCATGTATTTTCTTTTACAAATATTATTTACCTTTTATGTGTTAAAAAGATTTATTACTCATCTAGGCTGTATTTAATTACTCTGAGGTAAACTTGGTGGCCACGCCCCCTTTATAAATTCATAACTTGAGTGCCATGTACTGCTAAAACTGAGTGAAACCACCTTAAATCTAGTGTAAATCCAGTGTAAATATTTCTCATTTTGAGGACGGTTATTATAAGATTATTTAATTACGCCTGAACTGAGATTCAACGTTCATGTGAAGGGTCATCATTCCTCTCTGGTCAGAGATGAGTTTAGAGGGGTTTTACACACATACACACAGATACGTAAAGCTGCGGTGAGTGAGTGCTCTTTGGTGGAGATGAAGGCTCTCCGTCTCTCTCACGCCGCTGAGGATTCCACGCTCTGGTACGAGAGATGTGTTTACATGGCTCTAAAGCCTCAATCTCATCTCCTTCAGCTGTGGAGAGAAAGCAGAGCTGCCTCTCTTGGATGGCCAGTAATCCTCAGGCATCTCGCTCTGCCATCATGGGAGAGGGTATAGACATGGAAGTTCAGGACAGGCCTCCAGGGACCCCCAGGTGATGTTCTCAATTTAAAGAATTTGGACAGCAAATTGATATCATTAGCAGACTAGCAGCACACATGCACTACATGGAAAAAAGTACTGGGACACCTGTTCTTTCATTGTTTCTTCTGTAATCAAATGCAGTTTATCCAGCTTTTGTTGGAGTAACAATCTGCATTGTCCAGGGAATGCCTTCTACTACATTTTAGAGCGTTGCTGTGAGAATTTGACTGCTTTCAGCAACAAGAGCATTATGTCAGGATGTTGGATTATCACTATTATTCTCTACAGGGACTAGACTTAAGTTGTGTGAGCACATTTGTACATCTATGTCATCGCAGTGGGTGTAACTTAATGTAGTTTAATCCATTCATGAGAAGGGGTGTCACCCAGGCCTGATTATTGCCACACCTGTTCTCAATCAAAACATCACTTAAATAGAACCAGCCTGAAAAAGTGAAGTCCACAAAAAGATCTTTAAAAGCTACACATCATGCCGAGATCCAAAAAATTTTAAGAACAATTGAGAAAGAAGGTAATTAGATCTATCAGTCTGGAAATGGTTATAAAGCCATTTCTAAAGCTTTGGGAAACCAGCGAACCACAGTGAGAGCCATTATCCTCAATTGGCGAAGACATGGAACAGTGGTGAACCTTCCCAGGAGTGGCCGGCCGCCCAAAATTACCGAAAGAGCGCAGCGACAACTCATCCAAGAGGTCACAAAAGACCCCACAACAACATCCAAAGAACTGCAGACCTCACTTGCCTCAGTTAAGGTTCATTCCTCCACCATCAGAAATAGACTGTGCAAAAATGGCCTGCATGGCAGAGTTCCTAGACAAAAACCACTGCTGAGCAAAAAGAACATTAAAGCTCGTTTAAATTATTCCAGGACACATCTTGATGATCCCCAAGACTTTTGGACCGATGAGACAGAAGTTGAACTCTTTAGATGGGATGTGTCGCATTACCTCTGGTGTAAAAGAAACACTGCATTTCAGAAAAAGAACATAATACCAACAGTAAAATATGGTGGTGGTAGTGTGATGGTCTGGGTCTGTTTTACTGTGTCAGGACCTGGAAGACTTGCTGTGATAAATGGAACTATGAATTCTGCTATATATCAAAAGATCCTGAAGGAGAATGTCCAACCATCTGTTCATGACCCCAAGCTGAAACAAACTTGGGTTCTGCAGCAGGATAATGATCCAAAACACACCAGCAAGTCCACCTCTGAATAGCTGAAGAAAAACAAAATGAAGACTTTGGAGTGGCCCAGTCAAAGTCCTGACCTGAATCCTTTTGAGATGCTGTGGCATAACTTTAAAAAGGCCATTCATGCTTGAAAACCCTCCAATGTGGCTGAATTACAACAATTCTGGAAAAATGAGTGGGCCAAAATTTCTCCACAACGCTGTAAAAGACTCATAAGTTATCACAAACGCTTGGTTGCAGTTGTTGCTGCTAAGAGTGGCCCGACCAGCTATTAGGTTTAGGGGGCAATGACTTTTTCACACAGGGCCATGTAGGTTTGGATTTTTTTTCTTCCTTAATAATCACCTTTATTTAAAAAGAGCATTTTGTGTTTACTTGTGTTGTCTTTGACTAATATTTAAATTGGTTTGATGTACCAAAACATTTAAGTGTGACAAACATGCAAAAAAAAAAACAGGAAATCAGGAAGCGGGGAAACACTTTTTCACACCACTGTAAATTTAAAGTTATTTATTTAATTTAAAAAAATTAACTTGTGAACTACCTTCTAAAATAGTGAATTGTTGCAGATTTAACCAGCTACTGTCTATGTCTTGACTGATTTAAAGCAAATGGCCATCAGCACTCAAACTACACCAGATGGTCATCAGCACTCAAACTATTCAGGTGTCTAAACCACCATCAGATCAAGAATTTCAGCATGATCTTTTAATTATAAAACTGACCAGTCATTTTGTTAGATAATACACAATTTTCAAAAAGGTGATACTTTTATGATCATGATAAATGTACACAAAGCAAATAAAGCACATTACTACTACTACTAGTAGTACCACACACACACACACACACACACACACACACACACACACACACACACACACAGTAGCTGCTTGATAAATAAAGTGAAAGAGAGTGAGAGACAGAGAGACTGAAATAGACAGGGAGAGAGATACAGATAAGTGAGGTGGGATTAAGCTGTCTTGAGTCTGTCTGAGGGTCTCTGTGCTGGAGTGACAACTGCTGAATTGTTTATCAACACGCGCGCACACACACACACACACACACATTCTGACAAGCAGAGGGAGCTCTAACCTCCTCAATATAACATCAATCAATATAATCAAGAAGAATAAACACTTAATAGTGGGCAACTCAGACGTTCAATTTGTGATTTTTTAAAAAGATTTTTCATTTGCATCATTCTGTATTTATATATATATATAATTCTAAACAGTGTCAGACTAATCAGATTGATGTTACTAATTTAATTGTAGAACATCTGGAATATTCCATATGGTATGTGAACACTACTACACACACACACACACACACACACAATGTGTGTACAGGATAAGTGTAGAAGTGGAGAGGTGTGTGATGAGTTAGCTGACAGGACCCTGTGCGAACAAAGAGATAGAGAGAGCTATTCCTGCCTTTCTCACACACACACACACACACACACACACACACACACACACACACACAGAGCAGGAAAGCCAGGTGACAAATGTGTGTCCTATCAGCTTAAAGCTAAAACAGAAACTAGTAAGCTAACTAGCTGGCTAACCTAGCACACCCTTATTTTTTCATGGCTTTGGTGAAGGAAATTATTATTTTTTATTAACATTACACTTATATAGCACCTTTCTCAAACCCAAAGATGCTTTACAATCAACACACTCAGAACTCAACCACACACAGCAGTGAGAAGCAGCAACCAGTCGCGCACAGCGCACTCTCAACCCTAGTGCTCGATGCTGTCCTCCAGGTGGACGGTCGCTTCCGGTTATCACCCAGGACAGAGTGCCAACCATATCTGGGCATACATACATACACAGACATTGACAAACACCAGGGTCATTTTAGAGTAGCCAATCCATCTGACCTCCATGTTTTTGGACTGTGGGAGGAAACCGGAGTCCCCGGAGGAAACCCACATGGACACGGGGAGAACATGGAAACTCCGCTCAGATGCTGACTCGAACCCAAGACCTCAGCGCTGAGAGGTGAACGTGCTAAACAGTAAGCTACCATGCTGCCCTGCCCACATTTCTTGTCATTTAGCAAGCTGCAAACTGGCGAGATAATATGTAATGGTCAGAAGCAAGCATTCTCAAAATGACATTAGTGGAACTGAAGTTCCCAGAACGTCCATCTACGTCAAGAAAGATGGCTCACTTCACCCACTTTTATTCTACAGAAACATAATTTCAAGTTGTGAAGATTTGCACTTCCAGACTCATGGCTCATAAGGCCAAGTAAAAAAAAAGAATTGGTGATCATCCCCGCCCGACCCTCTAAAAAGCACCCGACCGTTATTTTTTTTTTTTTTTTTTTAACACAAAAAAACGCGCCAAACACCCTAGTCTGGCCTAGAATCATTCAAATTTTGCATGCTTCCAATGACGTGACCCAAATCAGTACACTTAACTGTCAATACCAATGGCCGGTCGTTTTTGTGATGCAAATCATGGCTTTTGCAGTGGCCAGCATCGTAAAAACACTGCAGTCAGCCAATAAAATTCGATTCATTTCCCTGTTATCTAATGAAATAAAATACAATGGATTATTTTAACTAACTGTAATATATTATAATAACTATTATCGCAGCGTGCGAGCAGACTCACACACAGAGAAGCAGACGGAGGGCCGGTTCTATAAATAAGACAATAACTGACTAAGACACACATTAACGGTAACTTAACTAAAACACACTAAAATAACTCATAGAGACTAGACTACAACTAACAATCATTACACATACAAAAATCTCCTCTTAAAGACCCCAAATAATTACAAAATAGACCCCATAAACACACAAGAGAACTTTATGCAAATACCGTACGACACGCAGCCATTTGATTGGCCGACACCCCCAAAAACCGCCACAACACAAAAAAAAAAAAAAAAAAAACACCTCCCCCCCGACCCAAAATTTTGGTGAAAAAGGATGATCACCAATTTTTTTTTTTTACTTGGCCTAATGTTATTTTATATCTGTTTACTTGGTAAAGTTCTAACTAAAAATTTTATTAGAGTAAACAAAGTTTGTAGTAGACTAAGGGTGAGCCAGTGAAAACAGGTGAGCCTTTTGTATAATTAATAGACAATTTGCTGTGAAATGGCATAAAAATTCTAAACTTAATTGTGTAGACACTCTTCCAGGCGGGCGCAAGCACAGGGCGAAAAAAAAATCACGAAACATCCCGGACTCACCATTAGTACAAAGGAGATGCAGTAAGATGTCTGCAGGGTTATGACTGCAGTAGTAATGCATATTCTATGAGATTAACACGTTATTTACCTGCTGTGAAATATAACAATTAAATCTGTGTATAGGAGCCTAAATCCAGATTATGGCTAATAGATATTTGTCTATAGGAATGTAGAATTTGAGTTCATGTTTAACATTAATAATTAACAAAGTTCATTATTGTATTTACAAGATATGTACAGTTTATATTTACAACAAGTAATAGTTTATTTAGTCTATTTGTTAACTCTCGCGATGGTAAGAGAAGATTGGCCAGAGTTAAGTTAGTGGGGGAGGGGCTTAGCGTGGTGTGTGTGGAAAAGTTAGCATGGAGCCACACAGTTTTTGACCTCTCATATCTTTTTGGCTAACCTTGGTGGAAATAATTTGAATAAGATTGAAATTGATGCTCATTTTGTTATTTACCTGTAAGAGAAGTAAACATTTTTAAGTTTTTAAAACAAACTTGTGGAGATCTCAGTGGAGGTGATTCAGATAGCCAAGGAGTGTTTAGAGCGTCAAGCTAAGGCTCATACTCACGCTGGACACACAACACTGTGATATATGTGATACTAGGTTGATGAAATTATGGAACATTTTCTGTAAATTTAGTATGCCTTACATGTCGTTCATCTGGGCTATAAAATGGACTTTAAACTTTAATGCCTTCTATATTTACTATGATTCATTCTTATATACTCACAGCACTTTCTATAAAATTAAAGGTTTTTTAAAAATGACTACCAAATACTTACTTATTTAGTTTGTTTCATTTATTTAGCGCTCTAAAGTTGAACCCCCATTTACAGTGTATCATATAGTATCAGAAACCCTAAAATCAAGTCTTTTAGAAACTACTGAACGCATTTTTTACATAACACAGTTAGCATAATGCTAATTGGCAATGCTAATTAGCTTCCATTACCTGTTAGCTACATTGGCCTTGTAGCTACAGTGTAAAACTAACAAAGCAATCTTATAGGCCATGCATTTCTTAGCTGAGCTACTATATTTACAGGTTTAAAGAGGAGTAGAAACTCCATCTGTGCCTTTCTTCTTCTTCTTCTTGAGCTCCTGCCAGGCCGTGTATAAATGGAGGCTGACGTGTTTTGTGTGCTGTTGAAGGAGAGTGAAATGATGGGAACGAGTGAATGAGTGAATGTGAGTTAAGTGATGTTTGGCTCTTTGCTCTTTCCTTCTCTCATTCAGTCCGAAGGCCCTGCGGACAGCAGACAAAAACATCGTCACCCATCACAGCGTCAGCGGGAGGATCCATCGCTGGTCCCTCTGCTGACAGATCCTCCTTTTGTGCATCAGTCAGAGCGCCACATGGCCACCCGCTGCCCCAACAACAGCAGAAAGAGGGCAAAAAAGAAAAGACTCCACCCCCCAGCTCACTGTAATCCAATTACAGCACTGCAAATTTGATTGGACTTCTGAGAGTGTGCCATCAGCTGTCTGTCATTAGTGGTGGAGAATGCACCCCCCCACTACTCCTCAGTATTGGGGCAGGGGGCAAACAAGACCTGGGCATAATGGGACAGGCAGGACAATTACTGTATATAGAGCTGTAGGACACTAAAATAAAAGTTTGGTATAAAATTAAACTCGCAAAAACTTGGACCCCTAAGAAACAGCATAAAAACAATGTAACAAAAATAATACATTAGACTACAGCAGTCTAACTCCAAACAATCAATACATGCCTGGCCTCATTTTGATTACTTTAATTTTTACACATGAGCTACAAACAAAATGTAGCTAACAAGTAATGAGAACTTTACATTCATATTAATAACCTACAGCAGCTTAGCTCCGCCCCTTTAACAGTAAAGTGTTTCAACTTTGACTGCTTTAAGAATAAGATGCAGCCCATTAGACCATACAGTAGATCACTTACGTATCAGTCTTAACGGTACAGTAACAAAAACAGCCTGTTTAATTTTAAAGTTGGAAAATGACCATGTGAATATGAATTATGATTGTTTTCATTAAAAAAATAAAATAAAAGTAGATAAGTGGACATCACCAGAAAAAATTAAGTACAAGAAAATGATAGGAAACAAGCTAGTAGAAGATGTGAGTCCAGAAGAATCAGTAAGAAACTTAAATAATGTGAAATCATCTTGGCTGGGGCATGTTGACGTTAAATGCATTAAATGAATAAAGAATAAAAAAGAACGGGACATCTGTGGGATGGTTTTCCATGAATAGGCTCTTTTATTTGGGTCTTTTCTTTTAGTGCTGGCTGGTATAATGGGAGTGACAATAGACTGACTTCTAGACTTTCTGTTAACAAGGTTTTCCTTTTGTGTGACAGGACATGTCCTTTCTTTGGCTAATTGTGTAATTACAGTGTTAGCTGCATTAGTCTGATGGCTGTCACAGACCTGTCTGCGACACTAATGGAGTACTTACAGTGTCCAGTGCATAAACGGACCAACAGATTCACCACACAGAGGACACAAGAGACTTAAATTAGTAAACAAAAGAGACAACACAAAAGAAAGGGATGGATCACCTCATTTATTTTACTCCAGATATCATCTGTGACGTGTTTGGAGCCCAAATTTTGCTTCTTTAGACACAGAGTACATAGACTAGAACTTAATAGTCACCTAAATAGTTTGGTTGTTCTTATAAAATATCATTAGAACTATTCTGATTTTATCAAGATCTTAATGAAGGTGGTTTAGGACACACAATATGACTTACTGTGAGAAACCATTAAATGTTCCTGTTGGTTTTGTAATTGTTTCTAAATGTTAGTGGTGGTATTTAGCGGTTTTCTGATGGTTTGACTGTAATGATTCAACTAATGATACAACTGATTCTACGCCCATCTAATGCTTTTCTAAGTGGATCTAGTAGTTCTACAGTAAACAACTGGTAAAGGTAACCACTATGTCAATTCCCATTAAAGTCTCTATACTTGATGGAAACCATTAGAGTTTGTAATTTTTTCAGCAGGGTTAAAACTGAATAAAACTTGTGTAGCTGAATGCTGTGTCGGCCATCTTGATTTAAAATCAGTGAAGTCACGCTTTATAATTACAGAGGAATCAGGTCCAAGATCAGTCTGTCTGAAGTGTCTTCCTGTAGCAGTGAGGTTTTTATTTATTTTATAATTAATTTAGTTTTATATTTAATATAGTTTTATTTATTTTATACCACTAGTATGTGAGACCTTTATTAAGATCTGGATTAAATTTAATTGAGGGATGACTAAGACCTCAGCTCAAGCTGTTGTCCATTTCATATACACATATAAGGTAAAAGATCACAGATGAAGGTTGATTATCTAGTGTTGCATGTGAAGTTCTTGTAGTTGACATGTTGGATGTGGGAGAAATGGGCAGGTGAGACATGAGAGGAGGACCAAATCATGATGGTCTTATGACTGGTCTGCATCTGTGAAATGGCTTGTAAGTCTGGTAAGAGTCAGTAGTTGTCCCTACCTACTGACTGTGGCCTCCTGATCTCAATGTGATCATCTATGTGATGTGCTAGAACAGCAATTCCTTCACCTCACATACAGAACAGTACAGTGGTAACCCTACTTACGAGCATCCCTACTAACGAGTATTCCAGGTAACGAGTAAAATTCCAGCTAACGAGTAGCGTAAATTTCTTCAAGTATGCCAAACCACTAGGGGCGCTGCAGTCGTAGCATCTCCTGGATGTTACCGTAGAAGAAGAGGTCAGTCAATACCTTTGACCGCTGTCAAATAAAAGTGAAAGTGCTAGTGAAAGTGACGCTAAGGTAGCAAAAGGTAGTGAACAAGAAAGTTAGATACATTTTACTTTTACTTTTCATATGATAAGTGTAACCATGCAGCCGCCAGCCTACACAAGCACCGTCGATCTCCCTCTCATTAGCCACCAGCCTACACGAGCACCGTCAGTCTCCCTCTCATTAGCGGCCAGCCTACACGAGCACCATCGTCATCACGTTTATGTTTTAAAAAACCCATATAAACACATTATTTAGCATATTAAAGTATACTGTATATTGGCCGGCTGACGCGGATTAATCAGTTTTACATGTATTCTTATGGGGAAAATGCATCCAGCTAACGCGCAAACCAGCTAACGAGCTCAGCTCCTGCACGTATTAAACTCGTAAGTAGGGTTACCACTGTATATGATAACATCTTGCAGTCATATACCACAGGACACCTTTAGAGGTGGTTAGAGTCCATGACTCAATGGGTCAGAGCTGTTTTAATGGCATTAGAGTGTCAGACAGAACATTGGCCATATTAACATTAATATTAACATTATTTGGCTCATCTGTGTGAGAAGAAATGCACTCATTTAACTCAAATGTAGTTGATCAGTCAAGAAATGTTAAAAACAAAAGGTTCCTAGAATATCTTTTAGGGGTTAGACTTTTAGGATTTTTTTAAAAGCTGTAAATCTTAGAAATTAAGACATTTTAGGAATGATTTTACAGACAGATTGGGTTCCTCCAAGAACCTTTTACCCATCAAGAAATGGTGCTCGAACAAGCTTTAAAAAAAAATCCTGGAAGCACTTGTAAGGTTCCACCAGTGCAATCTGAGAAACACCTAAATATATTTAGTTTTTAGAGTGAAAGATTGCTTCTTTAGCTTTTAACTGGAGTTATGAGGCTAATGTAACTAACAAATAATAGAAGCTGTAGTATTAGCTTAAGGAGGCACCATGCTAAAAATGCCCGGTAGATTTAAGGTACATCAGTGTCGTAGTTATAAAGAAGTAATCTTCACATCACCAAGGAGGAAACTACATTTAATTAGATGAATAACTTTTATTAAGCAGTGTTAGCATTGTTGAGTGAAGGATTCCTCTACATGACCTCTAAGCAGAATGAGCCGTAGGACAGGGGTGCCATTAGTGCTCACAAAAAGCTATAAAGATAGCAAATGGTCACTCTGCTGATGGGGAATTTGGTTGTGGGGTTACAAATCGAGGTTCCTTTCAGTACACTGGAGACGCCACTGCTATCTAGGCTCTAACAGTATCTCCAGAGGGGAGATCAGCACGCTATCCACTGAGGAAGTCACCAGACATGCTCCAGTGCTTATCTTTTATTGGCCGGCTCCTCTCGGACTTATCTTTTATTGGCTGGCCAGTACTGTGGAGAAGCCGCGAGCCGAGCCGCTGCCTGCCTGGCTGCCCCCAGGCTAGATAACTCTATCGCCCCAGTCTGGGAAAACAAGCCTGTTTCCATTCTCTCCGCAGCAGGCCTGCTGTCCCGGCCTTTGGGACAGGAGGGGGATTAGAGTCCACTGCAGTCACCCATACATCAGCTGGCCAGCGTTTGATCTGACGGCCGAGAGACAGTCCGGCAGGACCAGTGAGCTATCTCACAAATTAAGCCAATGTGGAAACAAGACGTCAGACAAACTGCTATCCGGTACACCCCAGCGGAGGATGGGTTAGACTTGGTTTCCCTTCTGTGATGCTCCTTTATGTGTAGTAAATGAAAAACGGCCCTAGCATCAGGCCTCATATTTGCCTCTAGTGCTTGGACATTGCATTGCCACTTGCTGCAATATTTAGGGGTCCAGGCACTTTTGTCCCAAGGTAAAGGTTTTCATATTTTCACTTATTCACAGCCACACACAGTGAGTGTTAACATATGAGTCTGTGTGTGGAAAGCACAAGAGTCTGTCCTAGGAGTCACTGACCCCCAGTCTGTCAGGAGCCAGGAGGAGCCACAGTAATCCCCTTCCATCAGATCCCCCAACGTGAACGCAGTGGATGGAGCTCATTCTACTTCTTTCTCACTCCCTCTCTCCCTCTCTAGGCTCTGACATATGACAGACACACACTCTCAGCACAGTGAAGAGCTTCTCCACACCCCCTTCGACTCCTACACACCCTCAGCATAAACACAGCATCCAGTGCAAACCACCCAGTAGCAGCTTTAATAGTGCTAATGCTTTATCCTGACATACAGTAGCCTTTATCAATAGGTTTTTGTTTAATGTATATATACAGTGCTTTCATTTAACCTACAGTACTTAAGAACACTGAGACTGTTAAAGTGCCTTTTCCAGGCTAAGCTAATTTTGCAATGTATTTTCAAATAAATTTAGTATACAACCAATAACACACAAACTCCACAATCTACACAGTCCTTATATGGAAAACAAGCTACACAAAAATGAGTGAAAATTATTTGATGTGTGACCCATATTTAGAAACCCATATTTAGCCTACAGCCGTTTAGCCACGCCCATTAACAATGAAGTTATAAAGAGTGTTTCATCTTCTTAAAGGCACAGTAACCAAAACAGCCAGCTTTATTTTTGTATTCTATAATACTGACATTTCTCCCAAATACCAGATCAGAAATTAAACTTGGCCAAGTCTGAAACAAGTCAGAGTAAAATGACTGTTGAGTTCAAGACTACATTCAGGTGCTTTAGGCTCTCTATAGCACCTGCTGCAAAATTAACAGTGGAATGGCTAACTCCAATTAGATGTTAAACTTCGTCAGAAACTGAAATACATTTTTAAACAACAAAATACTAATATTTTTAACTTATGAGTTCAGAAATGTTTGGTGGCATAAGTCTAATTTGTTCAGCTCTTATGCAAAGCATTGAAGTACTTTACACACTTAAAAGAGATGGTTCTTCAAGGGTTCTGTAGTAAAGAAAATGGTTCTATATAGAACCATGAACACCCAAAGGGTTCTTTGCATGGTGAAAGGGTTCTTGAGATTGATGAAAAATGTGCGGTACATGGTTTATTACAGAACCTTATTGAAAATGGTTCTATATAGCACCTCTATTCTTACAAGCTTGACATCAAAACTACAGCAGAACCCGTTTGGGGGCTATATAGAGCCATCAACAACACTTTTGACATAAAGCTGAAGAACCCTTTCACCATGGAAAGAACCCTTTATCTGCAAGAAGGATTCTTTGAGTGTTCATCAACCATTTCCTTTACTAAAGAACCCTTGAAGAACCATATTTTTTAAGAGTGTAATTTTACTGGAAAACTTGAAGATCTTCTTTTTAATCACATTTTAGAGGTTTTAAATTTTTGAGACTGAACTGGACAATACTGAGGGAGATTTTCTATAGACAAACTGTCCGTCTGTGAAGCTCGATTGACCCCGAACTCAGAGAAGGCCGTGCGTCATCCTCTGCAGGCGTATGTACATGTGTGTGTCTGTTTGTGTGTGGAGAGGATCTGCATGTCCTGCTAAACACTTACTAATTACCAACACTGACACCAGCCTGGAGATAAGAGATCAGAGCAGAGGACCACCCGCAGACCCTGCAGACATAATTGAGTCTGTTTTATTGGCTTGTTTACATGTGACAACCAGACAGTCTGTAGAGGAAAATAAAGCAGAACCGATATTAATCTAAAAACTGATTTAAACTTCAGCCTGTAAACATATATGTCCTGAAGTCTTAACTCTAAATACTCACACTTTATACAGAAAGAAGTAGCCAATCACAATGAACATCATTACATGATACAGTCTGACTCTGATCAAAGTCCAAAAGAATAATTGGCTAATCAGTTTTGACTGCCAATTTATTGTTTTTATATATTAATAAATCAAAGAGGATCCAGTTTAGTCTGATTGGACTTATATGTGAAGCCGTACTGCAGGTATGGTTTGTATTGTATTTGCGGGTTTTGGTTGTATTGGACGGGGTTTTGATGCTTTGGCCAAATACTACCAAAACCTCACCCAGTACAACAAAGACCCCACCCTGGAAGGAGGTTAATGATAGAGGGCACACATTTGTTCCTTAACTGAACAAAGTATTAATTATATATTTTGACACTGCTGTGCAGAATAAACTACCATAATACCAAAACAAAAAAATCTAAACTACAGTACTAACAGAAAATTAAACCTACAGTACTAACAGAAATTCAAAACTATAATACCAACAGAAAATCTAAACTACAGTACCAACAGAAAATCTAAACTACAGTACTAACAGAAATTCAAAACTATAATACCAACAGAAAATCTAAACTACAGTACCAACAGAAAATCTATACTACAGTACTGTACTAACAGAAAAATTAAAACTACAGAACCAACAAAAAATATAAACTACAGTACTAACAGAAAAACTACACTACAGTACTAACAGAAAATAAAACCTACAGTACTAACAGAAAATAAAAACTATAATACCAACAAAAAAATCTAAACTACAATACTAACAGAAAATCTAAACTACACTACAAACAGCAAATCTAAACTACACTACTAACAGAAAAATTAAAACTACAGTACCAACAGAAAACCTAAACTACAGTACTAACAGAAAATAAAACCTACAGTACTAACAGAAAAAAACTATAATACCAACAAAAAAATCTAAACTACAGTACTAACAGAAAATCTAAACTACACTACTAACAGAACAATTTAAACTACAGTACCAACAGAAAATCTAAACTACACTACAAACAGAAAATAAAACCTACAGTACTAACAGAAAATAAAAACTATAATACCAACAAAAAAATCTAAATTACAGTACTAACAGAAAATCTAAACTACACTACAAATGGAAAATTTTAAACTACAGTACCAACAGAAAATCTAAACTACAGTACTAACAGAAAATAAAACCTACAGTACTAACAGAAAATAAAAACTATAATACCAACAAAAAATCTAAACTACAGTACTAACAGAAACTCTAAACTACACTACAAACAGCTAATCTAAACTACACTACTAACAGAAAAATTAAAACTACAGTACTAACAGAAAATAAAACCTACAGTACTAACAGAAAATAAAAACTATAATACCAACAAAAAATCTAAACTACAGTACTAACCGAAAATCTAAACTACACTACTAACAGAAAAATTTAAACTACAGTACCAACAGAAAATCTAAACTACAGTATTAACAGAAAATCTAAACTACAGTACTAACACAAAATCTAAACTACAGTACTAACACAAAATCTAAACTACAGTACTAACAGAACATCTGAACTAGATTAACAGAAAATTAAAAGTATAGTACCAATATAAAATCTAAACTACAGTACCAGCATAAAATTTAAAGAACAGTACCAACAGAAAATCTAAACTACAGAACAAAGAAATAAACAATAGGAAGCTTCTTACCATATGTATTTAAACTGTGATCAAAGAAGCAGTTGTAAACACAGTCTGATGTTGAGGTAAGACACTGAAGGATACAGGAAGGTTATTTTTAGCATAATAAAGGTATTTTTAAGTAGCTGCAATGCTGGTAAATCTGATGGCAAGTGGGGAAAGGGAGCAGGCAGTGTGATGGTCATAAAAATGCTCAGGGGACAAACATAAATCTACTTATTAAACTTTATTATCTTCATGCAACACTACCTACTGTAACTGACCCCACAGAGCCAGACCTTGATCAGCTCTGGCAGCTCTTTAATAACCATTTGTGGGGTCCTCACTCAGTACTGCCCCCTTTAGTGTCACTACAGTCACTGATTATTTACATTAATAGTATCTGACATTATTTACTGCATTAGTTACTTTAAATTCAATTGTAAGTGCTCTTAACTAATAATGAACAATTTTAACTTTTAATTCATTCATTTGTACTGAATTAATAGTCTTAAACAATCATAGATGTTGTTAATTTAATAAAAATTTAAATTGTATTTATTTTATTATATTGATTTGACATATTAATTCTGAATATTAATATTATTAAGATTTTAATATTAGTATTTAATTTTAAGTTTGCTTTCAATATTAATTTTATTAGAAGAGTAATTATTAATTTATTAATGTTATTCTCCATTTTATTAAGAAGACAGATTACACAGATTGCATACTTTCTTTTAGACTGTGTGTGTGTGTGTGTGTGTGTGTGTGTGTGTGTGTGTGTTATCTGTACTGTTCTCTCCAGTCTGTCTCCAGTCTGACTCCCCTCTTATCACCTTCCCCCGCCAACCTCACCAACCCTACCAAAGTCTCTCTCTCTCTCTCTCTCTCTCTCTCTCTCTGTCTTTCTCTGTCTTTCTTTCTTTTTCTCTCACTTCAGAAGGTGGATTTATCAGTCTGCAGCAGCTCAGTGTCTCTGTACCAGACCTCACATCCCAAACACTCTGATAACACAACAGAGAAAGAGAGAGAGAGAGAGAGAGATACTGACTGATGATGTAACATTTCCCAAACTGTATGCCTGTAAACTTGGTGTAACATGGATAAAACGATGTCTCATAGTTAAAAACTTAAAACTTCTACTGTAGTCCGTGTTTATAAATGGCAATATACCAGAAACTACATAACCAATATTACTCAACATTACTGATCAATCCAATACAGATATGCAGTTAACATCATGCTAACTGGTGTAAATAAGCTTCCATTACTTGTTGGCTACATTAGCCAAAAAGGTGTAGTTGAAAACGGATTATAAAATTAAACAAAAATGTTTTACATGCTCCCACCAGCTCCTCTACTGTCCACACTGTACTATCTCATCTCTAGCCTGTCTGGACAGCACAATAAGGTTGATTGATGATGCGCTTGAGCACTGAGGAAGCAGGACACGTTAGTGATGGAAATCGCTTTCAGCATCTCAGAATCTCTGAAGGACTATGAGGTCAGTTTGGTCATCTGTCCAGCTACTTAATGGAGCTTTTAAAGAAGGAAGTTTAGCTCAAGGATATGGAGCTAAAGAGTTTAATCGCAGCATTAAGAACATTTCCTGTATTCGGATATTAATGCACTGAATTTATGTGTTTGTATGTGTGCTGTGATGTTTCCCGCATTCTGATATTAAAACATATGAGTACATGATGTAATTTGGTAGCTTTGGTAGCATACAAAGCAGACCAAGTACAGTTTTAACATGTTGACATTTAGGTGGATTATGACGTCACAAAACATATCACATATGCTATATATGCTATATAATATACAGTCATGGCCGAAAGTGTTGGCACTCCTGAATTTTTTCCGGAAAATGAAGTATTTCTCCCAGAAAATTATTGCAATTACACATGTTTTGTTATACACATGTTTATTTCCTTTGTGTGTATTG
>BRDA01087315.1:0-18623 GCA_036984385.1 Crenuchus spilurus
TGAGAGAGAGAGAGAGAGAGAGAGAGAGAGAGAGAGAGAGAGAGAGAGAGAGAGAGAGGCAGGCCGTATTTCTTATTTGCAGCCTATTAAAAATACATGTGGTTTTGCCTGGTCCAATGTGCAATAAGTCCACGCGCCTCTTTTGTTCTTTATTGTTGCGAGCGCTCCCCAAGGAGCCTTTCTGTGTAGCACAGCACAGCAAAAGCAGGACGAATCAGAGGGCCAGGACGAAATTCTCTCTCTCTCTCTCACACACACACACCTCCAACTCTCAGACACACACACTTCTGGGACATGAGTGGAGAGGCCCAGATGGTAGTGCGATCAGATATGATCAAAGCTCCCCTCCACAGCACAGCAGGGTCAGTGTGATCCTGTGACACAGAAACACAACCACATATCTCTGTCTGTATTAGCGGGCACACTGGGTTTGAGCAAGACTGAATGAGAAATGAAAGGCCGCTCTGTCAAAGGTTCCTGACCTGAATGTACACTGCAGGCCAACAACACGGACAAAACTCTGACTTTAGAAAAACAAACCTTCAAGAGATAACAGTCCAGCATTTATTAACACAGAACATCTGCAGTTCTACAGCTAATGATTCTCATAATATTCACCCGGGCCCAGTCGGACCAAGCACTGTTCAATCCCAGGCTAGAATATCTTACTTCATAGTGCACACACGAGCATCAACAAATGTACACCTGCTTTACAGTGGAGAGAAATATTTCACATAGTAAGCAGTTTGTGTGGTGCAAGACATTTTAATTTATGTGTGAGGTTAACTCAGGCTATGGTGCTGAAGTACAGTACCAGTTTGGGGACACCTTCTCATTCAATTATTATTATGATATATTTCCCTACATTATAAATAAACACTGAAGTCATCCAGACTGTGAGTGAACACATAATGAATCATGTAGTAAACTTAAAAGTGATAAACAAACCAAAACATGTTTTAGATTTGACTTCAAATCTTATTTTACACACAACTGATGTCTCAAACACATTAAGAGGCAAGAAATGCAAGTCATGAACTCTTGATAAGTCACAGCTGTTAACTGAAAGCCATTCCAGGTGACTACCTCATAAAGCTGACTGAGAAAATGCCAAGAAATCTGCATCTAAGCAAGAGGTGCCTACTGTGAAGAATGTCAAATATAAACATATTCTGGTTTGTTTACTTGTTTGTTTATTAAATAATTACAGATGTGTTTATTCAGAGTTTAGATGAGTTTAGTAATAATCTACAATGTAGAACATTTTTAAATGAAAACTGTGTCCAAACTTTTGACTGGTATTGTAACTGCAGTGGATTTTCATTTTTAGATGCTCCTGGTTTGCTGAACTGAATCAGGTGTTTGAAAACTAGTAAAGGTAAGGATGCTACAAACAATCTTATTGGGGTCTCAATGTTGCCAGCTGTGCTGATCGTTCTTTCTGAAGCAGTACTTGTTGCACAAAAGCACGTGTTTTTTTTTTTTTTTTTACAAACGGCCGGTCAAACTTTTGCAACATTTCTCTGAGCGCAGTTCTTTCTACTGTACTGAACGGCAGCATTTTCTTGGCTATAAACTGTTACACCGTCGGTTAACGTGTGCCATCTGGCACTGTCGTGTTGATATTTAGATACTCACCTGAAAGCCTCCGGAACAGCCAGCTGTCAGGAGGAATCCTTTGATGCAGTTGTCTTCCCAAATTTGGTGAACTGGCTTAGGTGATGGACCCGCAGATGATTTCTCAGGTTTGTTGTATTAGCTGTTTTTACAGCCATCACTTCAATGCAAATCTGACAAATCACCTTGTCCAAGTTTTTGGGCTCCCCTTTTTCATTTGGCTTGAAACCAAAATACGCCCACAACTGTGGTGATGTGTCTGGTTTAGGAATTAGGTCCAAATCCATCAGCTGCTCATCAATATGACGGATTGTTTGCAAATGACATGTAATAATACTTTGCTTACGAGCTCTCACAGTTTGGCACACAGAGGTGTGAGTGTGGCTTACAAATGCAGCTTGAACAACAATAATCTGCTTAAGCTACATTACTTCTTAGCTAGCAACATTAGCCTCATAGCTACAATGCTAAACAAGGCAAATTTCACACACCAAGCGTGTCTCTCCTGATCAGCTTAGATTAAAAAGGATTCATCAATAATAAATAAACAATAATTAAGAAGCCAATTAATTTGTGCTCACTCACTTATTTGTCTCACCTTATTTGTTGCAATAAAAATACAAAATAATTAATATTCAAATAAAACAACTAAAAATAATTGTGGTTAGCTCAAAAAATCACGACTACCCTATACGTTACTACTGCTACATATGATGGTTAGTTAAGAATGTCAATCAAAATAGTGTCAAAGTCTTTATTATGACACACACACACACACACACACACACACACACACCAGTCCCCTCATAGTGATGCATAAATTACCCCAAAAAGAAAAATATCAGGTGATATAAATTGCCTAATGTGCATTAATCCAGCAGATTATTCCGTTTAGTCTGACTACAATAAGGATTTCAAAAAATTAGAATATTGTGATAAAGTTAATTTGTGTTCATAATATAATAAAAAAAAATGAACTCATTTAATATTCATTATTTAAGCCTTTTTTGTTTTACTGTTGATAGGTGTGGCCTTTAGCTCATGAAAAGAAAAACTCCAGAATCTCAAATTATGAGAATATTTCATTTTAAGTTTCAGCAAATTATTCTTCAAACAAAATCAGCATCAAAACAGTAACAGACCTGACATATGTCACTTTATGTGTACTGGATATATAATATGAGACAGTGTACCGTGTTTTACTCTATTTATGGTATTTTAATCTTTGGAACACTAGTCGTAGGTAGCACTAGTATGGCTACATTTGGTATTACTTTATAATAACGCAAAAGTATGTTTTATTCTAGACTGATTACTCAATTCATTGATGCTATAATTGACAGAACACTTGATTAATAAAATAATTTATAGCGGCAATGAATTGAGTAACCTGTAGGTCAGAGCTTGTGTTAATTAGACGAGCATCCTGGCAGATTATGTGAAGGGTGCTGAAGAATAGTACATTTGCTATGAAGTCAATAACCTCTAAGCCAGAAAGCAGCTGTTAAACATTAACACACACAAGAGAAAGAGCTGGTGACAACAGGAAGATGTCTCAGAAGGCATTTCACACAGAAATGACACAGATGCACCACAGCCATCAACATCAGCCCAGCCCCCTTTTTAAACAAACAACAACAACAACAGATGCCAACATCGACCCACAACTTCTGCACAATTATAATTTGACCTTCACATCTCTGTTAATGGAGCCGAGAGTAGAGATTCTCTTTTATGGTTGGGCTTTCATGCCTTTCTTTTATCCAACAAGGTCACCTCACACACACACACTCATAAATATACATTTCCCAGCGACTGGTCTGGTCAGAATGAACTTAAAAAGAAGCACTATGAAATACTTCATTTTCAGATATTTGGAAACGTTGCTTAAGTGATACAAAACCTCTTTAAAAAAACATCCTGAAATAAAGAGGCATCTGTTGAAAATGGAGACCAAAACAGTGCCATTCATTAAGCAGGATGAAGACAACTCTATCTGCTGCTCTTCATTTTAATCACAAATTTCATCCTTGTCAGAGATGCTGGGAATGGTCAGGGCATATGTGGTGAGGAAGCACTCATTCCCCTCCCAATCAGAGGCAAAGAGAAAGAGAAAATTAGGTTGCATAATTCATGGAGTTCCACAATATTTATGCCAGTCTCTTCATAATCAGCCTTTTCCTTTTTCCTTTGATTCAGATTCAAAGGGGGAAATTTCACTTCCTTTTGCAAGACAATTTTAAAGCCGAGTCTCAATCAAATACAGTAACACCCACAATGGTAATATTTTACTACATCCTTTATTTACAGAGCTAACAGTACTACTCCTAATACTAAAATGACTAACACCCCTGTGACAGTGATAACTACGACCACTTTTACTGCTACAACTAATAATAACCTCTTAAAATCTACATCAAAGCTTTCCATTCAGTGACTCATTACTGTATCTTAGATACATGCCATATGAAGCCCAAAATCCTCTTCTTTATACATAAGTTATCTTCTACCAAGTTAGACCTGCCAATGAATGAGTTCAACTTTATATAAACAAAGAGTTATGATGTCAGCTGGAATGAGCTCAAAAATTATATCATATATATATTTATACACACAGTGGACCCTCAGTTATCATTTGCCCTGGTTACCGTACAATTCCACTTTTTTCAACATTTTGTCCAAGTTATCAGAAGCACCCAAATAATAACACTCAAAATAAACGAAAACACGTTACACTAAAGCAACACCGCACAGCACTACCACCTGAAAAAACAAATTGCAGCTGGAAATCCAGAGAACAGGTATACAACACAAAGGCTGCGGCTGGACCACACCAGCACTCTCTAAAACAGAGCGTAAACCTGTGCGTAAAAGTGATGTTATATGTTCATTTATCCATTTTATTAGTCTTTTGTGTTTATTTCTCATTGTGTTCTGTATGTAAAACTATAGCTATTCTAGATAAAATGTATTTTTGTTCATATTTTAAAACAAATTAATGATGAAAACCGAGGTTCCACTGTACTTTGCAACCACTTCCTTTCACTTGAAGACAATAACTAAATTTAACTCAACACGACTTGACCTGAACATCAGGTACTTTAGAACAGATTAATGACCAAAACTGAGGTTCCACTGCATTATAAAAGCACCCACATATTTTATGTTCAGCAGCAAAGTGTAAGCATGTGTTATACTACAAATGATCAATTCCACATTCTTCTCATTTGAAGAGTTCTTTTATAAATAAATAAATAAATAAAATCTACACGTGGCATTTATATTCTGTTTATTATAAGGATTATATAATGTGCTTGTATGCCAACATTATGTCACTACATATGAAATAATAAAGAGCTGTTACAGTGCAGAATAATAGTAATAGAGAACAACTGCACCAGTTTCTGATCAGCTTCTGTGATGTACCGACAAGCCCCAGTTATGTGAAATTAAACACTCCTTCACGTCACTTTCCATCTCACTTTTCTCTCTCCTCCCACAACTCTTTGCTCTTCACTCCCACACCTGATGAGCTGAGTGGGGAGCTTCTACTGCTTCAAGGAGAAACAGAAAAATAAAACGCTGCTCCTCTTGCTAAACACCAAACTGGATGAACGTGTGTGCAGGTTTTGTGATTCGTGGCTTTAGAAGACAAGCAGGGAGTAAGGCTGAGCTCAGTAAGGCCTAAATGATTAAATAACTTTGTTGAAGCCGAAATGAGATTTTAAGGGACTTGATTAACACGGTTTGAGGCCTGGAAGAAGAAAAAAAACAGCTCTGATTGAAATGAAAGGCAGTAAAACGTGTTAGCTAGTGAGGATGTATGTTTGGTTTTAAATCATAAAAATGATCATCCTGTTTTGGGGCAGCCATGGCCTAAAGTTTAGTGAAGTGGGCTTGGGTTTGATCCCCTGGACTACCATTAGGGACTACATTTTAAAAAATCCATGGCTAAAGTGCCCTTGAGTAAGGCACCTAAACTCCAACTACTGCCCGGGCACTGTGGCTAATGTGGATGCCCACTGCTCCTGATATCTGTGTGTGTACACTATTGTGTGTGCATCGCTCACTAGTCAGTGTGTATTTGTGCGATCAATATCATAGATGAGTAAAATGCAGTAGATCCTGAAGGGGAGTAATAAGGCTTTTCATCTTGTCCTTTCCCAGCTGCTGATCAGGCTCAATGAGGTCCTAGCCTGAACATCCAATATTACACAGCTGAGATTTCTCCACAGGAGGGCTGGTTTAGCATTCAACTGGTGAATTCTCCACCACTCTACAAAAACATTCGGCTCTCCAGTAACTCATTCTTACACTGCTTATATCAACTTTCAAATCCTGAGAAGCAAATATTGCCATGTCACAGTTTTCATAGATTTTTCAGGATTTCATACGCATATCATTAATCCTGTCTGCTTTCATTCTCTTCCTCTCCACTAAATACCTTATGAATATTCATGAGAGTGCATTAAAACATTAAAAAAGAACTGTGGTACATTTTTTTGATCAAACTTTAAGGTATTCGCTTTGAAATCCAGTTATTTGTCCCAACTCCCCATTTGGAGATGGAAATAAACCAGGATTTTTGCACCTCAAAGAGAATGGCTTCTATTGTCTCGCCTAGGTTCTAATCATACATTGAGCACCTAATGCTGCACGGTGTTGCTCACGGCACAGTGACAGCTTGCACCTAAAAGCAGCATCAGGCCTGCTTTTGTTGTAGAGGACAGGTTGTTAGATAAATAAGGTTAGTGCCCTCGTCCATTCACTGTTGTTAGTGCCCCAAACCATACAGAAACCAGAGCAAAATTAGATCATCACAATCACCAACAGGACTCTTCACCTGCCTGAGAAATCATGAAAGCAAATCTAGCAATGGGTCTGTTTATAGAAAGGTGTGCAAATATAGTTCAAAAGAGGTTCTGCAAAGAAAAGTGCTCTACTATAGGATGCTACATTAGATTATATAATTACCGGTATATAATTTCACAAGCCATAAAGCCTGTATTCATAAAGCTCCTTAAGCACATGCATAAAGATTTAGAACCAGAATTAGACTTTGTTGGCCAGGTAAGTCTGCACATATAAGGAATTTGTCTTCGGTCTCAGTGGTTCTCAGTACACAGTACATATTATAAAGCAATTAAAATAAGCTGCCAGAGCTATATATATATATATATAACCAGTCAAACATCTTCAGGACATTCAGTGGTTTTTATTATTAAAAAATGTTCTACATTGTAGATTAATACTAAAGTCATCTAAACTATGAATAAACACATGTAATTATTTAGTAAACAAACAAGTAAACAAATAAGAATATGTTTATATGTTACATTCTTCACAGTAGGCACCTCTTACTTAGATGCAGCTTTCTTGGCATTTTCTCAGTCAGCTTTATGAGGTAGTCACCTGGAATGGCTTTCAGTTAACAGCTGTGTCTCGTCAAGAGCTCATGACTTGCATTTCTTGCCTCTTAATGTGTTTGAGACATCAGTTGTGTGTCTACTTTGAAGTCAAATCTAAAACATGTTTTGGTTTGTTTAACACTTTTAAGTTTACTACATGACTCATTATGTGTTCACTCAGAGTCTGGATGACTTCAGTGTTTATTTACAGTGTAGAAGAAAATAATATAAAATAATAATTGAATGATAAGGTGTGTCCAAACTGGTACTGTACTTCAACACCATTGCCTGTCATGCACCACACAAACTGCTTACTATGTGAAATATTTATCTCTACAAAAAAAGCCAAACTTTTGACTGGACATATATATATATATATAATGGATTATAAAAGACACCAGTCCTGTAAGTGCCATAAGGCTTAATTACAATATGTTTATTCATCATGAGACATCCTCACCAAGTAAGTAGAAATAGATTTTTTTGGGGTGGGGTAGGGGTAATGTTAAACAGTTAATGATTTTTTTATGAACACTTTAAACATACTATGAGATGCACTTCATGGTCAAATAAGAACAAACTACTAATAAGATGTTAACTGTATTTACAAGAAAAGGTTGCATTTGTAATGACCTTTACTGGATGTTTTTTTTAGCCTAACATACTTCTACATGTTGGGAGGTATACCGGTTTGCACCAAAAAATTTTTTTTTTAATTATTATTACTATTATATGAATTTTTCATACAGTGACCACACCGTTTAAACAGCCTAAACATGTTCAGAACGCAGCGTGGTGGTACACTGTCACAGGAAACATTTTTTATTGCTGTACCGCTAAACACACATGGAACAGTACACAAGCACCAGTGGAGGTGTTACTGCAAATGCTGTCGAGCTGAAGTTTTCGTGGGAGGTGGTAACACAAGCAATATGCTGCACCACCTTATCCACAAACATGCTTTGAAGTACCAAGAATGCATAAAACTAAAACAGGCACCTTCCACACCACCAGGTCAGACTGACAATGCTAAAGGACAGGCGAGTCAGACGACACTTGTTGAAGCGTTTGCTAAAGGTACTCCTCCCTACGGCAGAAAAAGCAAGCGGTGGATCGAGATGTGCAGCCCCTATTGTCTGAAACATGTGATAAATAAAAGGTTCTACATTTTCACTGCAAATGTCATGCCACATGACTCCTTCACTACTTTAATGCCTCCCTCTGAAAACTGACTATGACTGTGGGTCATGCAGACCTGTATTACCTGTAATACTAAAGTGGAAATGTATGGCATGGTTACACTTATCATATGAAAAGTAAAAGTAAAATGTATCTAACTTTCTTGTTCACTACCTTTTGCTGTCTTTGTGTCACTTTCACTAGCACTTTCACTTTCACTGGACAGCGGTCAAAGGTAATGACTGACCTCTTCTTCTACACTAGCATCTAGGGGATTCTACGACCACAGTGCCCCTAGCGGTTGGCATACTTGAAGAAATTTACTGAGTAATTAAATATAAAGCTATTTGTTACTTGGAATTTTATTCGTTACCTGGAACAAAAATATTCCGAGATCTCGACTCGTTACCTGGAATACTCGTTAGTAGGGATGCTCATAAGTAGGGTTACAACTGTACACTGAAGCAGATCCATTTTTGAAAAATACTTCAAAATACTCAAATAATTTTAGTTATACTGCCCAGCACTACCGATTGGTAGAGATGGCACAATCACTGTGTAAACTTCAACTCCTTCATCAATAAGATGTAGTGACTTAAACACACTCTACCAAAGGGTTAAAGGGTTAATAAAAACAAAAAGCAGAGATTCCAAAGAATTGTAATTCTTCTTTAGATTAGATTTGATCAATAATTTAGATTATTTTATCAAGACTTTACTTAAGAGTCTGTGAAGAGCATTTATAATACTTTATACAGTAAGTCTAAAAATGCTCAAATGAATGCAGTCCACTTCACAGAGCTGAAAAATGGCAACACTTTGCCTAATGTCTGTAAAAAGAGCTTATAAGTGTTCATTAAGTGATTTTATTCTGAAGCTAATGAGGAAAGGCATGCCAGCTGAAGTGGAGGCATGCTTTTATCATTGTGATTTTATACAAAATGTGATGCAAATGAACATAAAGGGATAAAATATGTATTATATCACATTGTTAGTTAGTGTTATAAGATAATCCTTTATGAGTCTCACAGTGGAAAATTCAAACCATTATAAAGTGTTATATACGTCTTTATGAATGCACTCAATTTACTATGAAAACTGGATTCTTAGAAATTCTACAAAAAAGTCCATAGACTCAACATTATGCAAGCAGAATGCATTAAATAAATAAATAAATAAATAAATAAATAAATAAATAAATAAATAAATAAATACATAAGTTAATAAATAAATAAAATGTTTTTTTAATAGATGGAATGTGGAAGGTCTTGTTGGGATTCAGAAACAAGGTTGTTGGGATTTAAAAGATAATTACAAACTACTGTATATTAATTCTCGAGTATATTAACATAAATTGGAACTGACTTTACAATGTTCTCTGGCCAAGCAGTGGTCACCTCTTAATCACTGATGTTTCACTCAATCTCATTCACACAGGTGTACAAAATGAAGCACCTAGCCTGCAGTTATAAGCATTTGTGAAAGAACGGTTCATTGTAAAGAGATCACTGAATTCAAGTGTGGTACTGTAACAGGATGCCACCATTGCAACAAGTCAGTTCGCTGCATTTCTACCCTCCTATTTCACGATCTACTGTGAGCTGAAGCATTTACAAACAAAGTGGTAGAGAGCATAAAGTTACAGAGCAGGATCACTCAGTGCTGAAGTGCAAAGTGCTGACTCCAGACCTTCTCTGCCATTAAGATCAGTAGAAAACGTGCACTGGGAGCTTCATAGCATGGGTTCCCATTGCCAAGCAGCTGCACACAAGCCTTACATCACCTAGTACAAAGCCAAACATCAGATGGAGTGGTGTAAAGTGTGCCGCCACTGGACTGAGCAGAGCAAACATGGAGTGAAGGAACAAGCTTATCTATGCCAGCTGTAAACTTTGATGGAGTAGGGATAATGCTATGGGACTGTTGTACATGGGTTAGCCAAGGCCACTAGAGGTCCAGTGAAAGGAAATCTTAATGCTTCAGAATACCAAGACATACTGGACAGCTGTATGTTCCTAAGAGCATTTTGGGGTATGCCCTTTTCCATTCCAGCATTACTGTGCCCCTGTGCACAAAGCAAGGTCCATAATGGCACGGCTGGGTGAGTTTCGTGTGGAAGAACTTGGCCTGCACACAGTCCTGACCTCAACCCCATCAAACACTTTTGGGACGAACTAGAACAGAGATTGCAAGCCAGGCTCTCTCGTCAAACACCAGTGTCTGACCTCACAAATGGTCTTCTGGATGAATGGGCACAAATTCCCACAGACACACTCCACAGTCTTGTAGAAAGTCTTCTGAGAAGAGTGGAAGCTGTTATAGCTGCAAAGAGGGGAACAAGTCCATATGAATGGATGTTTATTTAGAATGGGATGTCATAAAAAACCCCTGTAGGTGTCCCAGTAGTCATATTCAGATTCTGGAAGCTACGCTTACAGTGCAAAACAGCTTTGATCAGAAGGCGGTTCCATTTACCAACTCCAGCAACTTCTTCTGCAATTAAAAAGCTAGCATCTTAATTGCACATGGTTGTTCATGAACCCAGCGTTAGCGCTCGCATGTGTTAGGTGAAAAGATTGCTGCAAATATTGCAATTAGTGAAGTGAAGAAATGTGTTGCCTTTCTTAGTGAAGTGGCCCTGTGACCATAACTTTCCCTTGCTCATTCCACAGCTCATTTTGCATTCTGTTCTGTGTGTTTCAGTATTCCTTATTCAAATAATTAAAAACAAATTAGAGTTTAATTAGACTACAGTGATTTAAAGAAAACTGGCTGAGTGACTCAGTCTACAAAAAATCTATTTCTTGTTGTGACTCAGCTCTTTTTTTTTTTACTTTACTGAAGAAATGAAAGGTTGAAATGAGAACATTCTCTAAAAAATTGATAAAAATAAAAATTGACAAAATGAAAGTTATAAACACATTGGATAACAACAGGGATGCACCGATTATTCAGCAACTGAAATTATTGGGTTGAAAAAAAAGACAAAAACAAACACTTTGGCTGAATAATTTATACTGTACAATAACATTCTTAGCGGCACTTTTACCTTGTTCTAGTTTCTGGCTGTAGACGTGAACTAGAGTGTAAATTTACTGCTTTAAACAGAGTTTAATATGAGACACTTGTTAGACATTCAGAATTGTTTTTCTTTTCACCAGTTAACAAAACACAGATTCACCAGCACAGTTACAGTTTGGTGCTGAAATGGAAGAAGACAACAAACTACAAGCACAACCTTTTACTAAACTACACTTGTTATGATGAAGCCAGAATACAGCCGCTTAGCTTTGTGTTTGTGCTCCTGTGGCTGCAGTGTTAGGGAGCATCTCACAATTAGCAGAAGAAATGTGAAGTGTTTCAGTGTCTATAGCCAATGACACTCACATTAAACACACAAAACATCCATCTGACTTACATCACTCATTTTAGACATTTTCATCATTTTATTAAATATTAGTAATAATGTAACATACATGCATCTTCATACATATTCATATATTATTGTCTTTGTTTTATATACAAATATAATTAAACTCATGTTATTAAACTTAATGATGTCAAACCAGCTTATTAACATACAGACATTCAGTCCTGACTAACTACTAGACTTATTTTAGGAAATAGTTTGGTTACTAATTTTATAATCATTTAGAGAAATGAAGAACCGTGTTCAATATTCAGCCAAATGTTTCATTTTGTTTGGTTTCGGCCAAAAATGTTAATTTCATAATTACACTTAAGCCTCTGACACCACTTTACAACCAAAAACATGTCAGTGCTCATGTGAGAGCTGGTGCTGGTTCCATTGAAATCAGAAGCAGGTTTCCACTGATTTGAGAGCCAAATGTTTACATATCTGGATGAGGGAATTCCCTAATCCAGGACAGACACTGTATAAGACACATGGCAGAACACGCACTTCTTTTGCATATTTTGCTGCTGTCTTTGATGGCATATCTAACAAACTAACCATTACATTTTTTTAATTTCAGCAGCTTTCAGTACCTCTTTTAGTTGTACATGGCAGGCAATCGAGTTAACAACTTTGTGTAATGACACCAGGGCCCCAACGCCCAGCTGCTTGTCTCTCAGGTACACTGGGTACTAGTCAGTTGTTACCAGCCAAGGATTTTTTATTTTTTTTTTAAGATTCAACATTGACATTGAATTTAACATTCAAAATGTTTCCACCAGCACCATGCCAGTGGAAAAGAGGCATCAGTGCCCTAAGCCCCACTGAGCTAATGAAATACTGTGATGTTACAATAAACATGTCGGGAGCTAGACATCACCTGAAAGTGAAAGAATCACTGGCCAGTGTGCATGCACACAGAGGAATTTGACCTTTGCGTTTAACCCATTCATGCAGTGAAACACACACACAGTGTACACATGTGCCAGTGGTGGTGGGCAGCCCCTACCCACAGTGCCTGGGGAGTGGTTAGGGTTTAGGTGCTTTGTTTTAAGGGCACTTCAATCATGTCCTAAAAGGAAATCAAATTGGCAGCCTTCCAGTCACAAGACCAGGTCCCAAACCACCAGACCCCTGTTGAGGTTGTATGTGAGAATGCAACTGTGAATGTTAAATAGACTCCACAGCACAAAGTTCTGGTCTGGTTGAGCTCATGTGAGCACAGCAGCTCACAGTCTGGAGTACGCCTGCCCATTCCTGATCCTGCAGATCTAAAACTCTGGAAAGTTCAGGTCCAACATACCTGACTCTGATATTCAGATGAGCCTGAATGCAGCTGCTTCTGATTGTCTGGCTTCCACTCTTTCACTGATAGTGTGGCTATATCCATTTCCAGTAGATGAGAACGCTTCCAACATGAATATCATCCAGCTGTGCCAAATGTGTGAGAGGGCACTCGGAGCAATGTCCAAATCTGCTTTGTCTTTGTCCAGAGAAAATGGTTTCTTTATTCTGTTGGTCCATTATTAAGCAAAACATCCTTTTAAAGAACTGCAGCATTTGTTAATGTTTTCTTACCGGTTCCTGCATATCTGTAGCCAGTCACTTTATTGTTTTCAAGCTCAATAACACAGAGCACAGAACTAACTGCCTGTCAGATTCAGTCTGAATCCATAAAACTGTCATTTGACAAGAAAGGAAAACAGTTCTTAACCTTTAAGGCAAGTTTATCTATCAAGGTGTTTTTAGCTACAGTGGAACCTTGCTATCGTCAACTTTTTTCTGGAAATTTTTTTTCTGGGTAATTGTACCCATGTGACTTGCCGCTAATTTTGCGAAAAACAAAGTATCCACCCAAGCGTTTGTCGCTCATTCTGGCTTTGGTTCTCAGGCATAAATCTGTAAGAGTGATGTTAAATGTTCATTTATCCATTTCATTAGTCTTTAGTTTGAAAACAAATAGTGGCTGAGAACGTGTGTACAAAATAAAGGCTGAAGGCGGGACCACACCAGCACTCTCTAAAACAGAGCGTAAACCTGTAAGAGTGATGTTAAATGTTCATTTATTCATTTCATTAGTCTTTTGTCTTTATTTCTCATTGTGTTCTGTCTGTAAAACTGTAGTTATTCTTTATAAAATGTGTTTTTGTTCATATTCTGGAGTGTCTGGAACAGATTCATTGGATTTACATTATTTCTTATGGGAAATATTGCTTCAGTTATCTTTTTTTTTGCGGTTATCATCAGGCACTTTAGAACTGATTAATGATGAAAACTGAGGTTCCACTGTATGTCTAGTGCTCAATGTGGCCTCAATATTTCCTAAATGTAGAAGGCCGCTGTCATTGTCAAATGATGAAAATGGTAAAAAAAAGAAATATTATTAGGTTTTGACTGCAATGATATGTGACTTAATGGCTTCTTGTGACTAGGACCGCTCTGAAATGGAAGGGACAAGAGAGAAGCTCACTGTCTCCTCGTAAATCACCTTTTCAGACAATTCCACCACTAGAGCGCTCTCTCATATTTCAATTTAGGCACAGTATTATCTGATAATGGCCAGGGACAAATCTCCCCTTTTCCTCCTTATTTTCATTTCATTTGCTTATGTAAGAAGTTCCAGATATTTGGACTAATACAGTTCATATAAGCACTACAGGGTATTTAACTTCAGCACAGACTTCAATTTGAATTTCAATAGCAGCTCAAACTGATGCACAAGAAGCAAAGACGTGTGTTTACACACAACTCATCTCCCCCTAAAACATACACACTGCAACTTTCAACTGGCTGAACTGGCATTATTCCATAACAATGTCCTGAAATGCCTTCTCCTCCTTTTGACAACCCTAATGTCCAAAACCTGAACCTGTAAGAATCTGTAAGAGCTGAAGGAGTCTCCTCTTTTAGTCGTCACTGTCTTAGAGGCAGTTTTGCGGAGGTAGAGGTTTCAAGACTCCCGTTGTCATTTTAATTTTGATTTGTAAACCTCAATATTCTCAAAAAAAGCTACACATGGGCATATGAAAGCAGCCGTCGGTTTGATCCCCGAGCAGGTCGTGACTGAAGAGCCCTTGAGCAAGGCACCTAACTCTCAGCTGCTCCCTGGGTTCCATGGATAGGGCTGCCCACTGCTTCAGGCACATGTTCTCACAGCCTAGTGTGTTCACTAGTGTGTGTGTTTCACTGCACAGATGAGTTAAAAGTGGAAGTCAAATTCTGTTGCATGCAAATCACACTGACAAAATGTTTAATCTAAATCTAATTGTTTTAAGACTTCCTTCCTAATAAGGATAAATATAATATCCTTATAATAAATAAAGAATAACAGTCAAGTGAGGTTTATTGTCATTCCAGGTACTACGACATATATGTGTGTGTGTGTGTGTGTGTGTGTGTGTGTGTGTGTGTGTGTGTTCATAGTCATTTGAATTCATACTTTATTTTGAAAAGTTAAGATGTTTTATATTCAAAAAGTAAACGATTTAGATTAGTTGCACATAAAGTGACATATTTCAAGCCTTTTTATTTAAACGTTGATACTGTTTGAAAATAATTTACTCAAAGTCCAAATGAAATATTCTAATAACTTGACATTCCAGATTTTCCTGCACTGTAAGTCATACTGATCAACAGTAAAACAAAAAGGCTTGACATGTAATTTTACATCTATTAAAAAACGTCATGTTTGCTGTTTGAATTAAATTATGAACGATAGGGAACTTTTTCACCATTGTTTTAATGTGGCACTGCATACGAGAGCACACAATGAAGCAAAACAATGTTCCTACAGGGGACATGCTGCAATATCAGCATCAGCTAGACAATCATAACCAACAGGTTACTGAGTACATGGCACAGAATTATCTGATATGCACTATTACCACATGCTACAGTAACGCTAATAGAGCTAAATCCTGTAAGAAAACAGCAATATGTGTTTTAGATTTGGCACTATAGCTACTGGGTTAACACAGTAACAGAATGTATTAGCTCTGTTACTCCACCTCAAAGCTACAGACACCAATCACGTGATCAATACTGTAGTAATGTCAGAATCTGTGCTGTGTGTGAACTCTTGATTTAACAGTGGCTAAATGCTAGCATATGTTCATCACACATGAATACAGTTAAAATGATAGTTATAAAAATAATGACTGAAGAAGGAAAATAACCCATTAGAAAAAAATTTAAGAGACAGAAATCAACAAACAACAATGACTTGTTCTGGAAGGCCTGTCGAAAAGCTAAACTGCAGACAATAACTGGCTTACAGCTCATGATCCCTTTATTCCTCTAAAAATTCCCTTCCCCATGCAAAAACCAAAAGCCGAATTAACCTACCCAGCACACTGTGTCCAACAATATCCTTTTCCAGCAGCTGCTCATAGAAACAAAGTGTTTTATGGAATAACCAGTGACATGGAGTTAGAACGTAAGGTGTGAGGCCAAACATAAGACTCCCCACCGCTTTAACAGGAGAGCTGTGAGATCACATTATGTGGTCTCAACATGAGCCATCTATGTGACTGGAAAGCTAAAAATGTAGATTTCTCTCATATCATAGAAACGTTTGATGTTTTAGCTCATGTGTGTGTGTGTGTGTGTGTGTTTGCACACGGGGTCATATCCGAACATTAGCACCACTCTTGGTTTGGAATGAAATCGACCTGGAATGTCACAGATGCCAAGTGACATTGTGATCCCTGAGACTTTTCCTCGTTGACTGATCTGTACCACTCACTCTGGCATCAATGACCAGGGGTGTGGTAGTGGGGGGAAAAGTGGGACTGAGTTACCAGGGCCCCAAGTGGGGCGAAGGCCCTTGAGGAGTCTGGAATTTTATTTTCCTTTAAATATGGTCCATATTTTCCTTGGTCCATAACAATCATTTAGCACTCTGCTACAACTGACTGGTGTGCTCACTTATTTATACCTGCAGTAAACTCTGTCGCATGGTATCTTTCTCTTTCTGTCTCTCCATCAGTGCACCTAATACTGGAACTGCCCCGTTTGCTCTCTTTTCTGAGAAATGAAGTGGAGTGGAATGCTTCAACGACACTCTCAAGGGAGAGCAGACCAAGGAATGTAGAAAGGCACAAGTTTCAGATTGGCATGAACAAGAAAAACATCTTTGCTCCAAGTGCAATCTTATAGTGGACATTTCCTGGACACAGACAAATCTGAAGTTCCTTCCGTGATTGGGTGTTGAATATCAGGAAATAAATCCATGCTTCATGCTCCCACTGCTGACAGAATGCTAATGGGGAGCATCTGGTGGTGAGGGAGCCAATAAAAACAGATCACAAGGCAGAGCCAGGTACGGGCAGCATGCTGAGGATTGCAGAAAAAGGAGGTAATGTTTGGGCTGCATTCTGAGAAAAGGAGTACGAGCCTGGTAACAAAAATACAAAGTGTTCTTCTACGGCATCTCGTCTCCCTTTGGCCCTTTAACATGCACTTAAGTGTAAAGAGAAAGTGTGAGGTCAAGGACTGATGAGATAAGACATTTTAAAACACACAAACAAAACTTTTGTTGCACATTTTACTTTTACAACAATCATCAACCCACTAACCTCGATCCACCAATCAAATGCCAAACCCCCATTTACATAACATTGAATGCCACGGTGCTAATGCATGTTCCATGCATTTATCTCAGCTTAGCCTTTGGGGCACTGAGCAATACCACCAGAGATATCAAGACTTCAAGTGGTATAAAAGGTAGTCTCATGTAGATTCCATTAAAAATAAAAACAGCTTTATGTGCCAATTAGTCCTGTTGATTAATGAAGGCAATTTAGCTGAATTTTACCTGCATGTTCAAACATTCCACTTGCCAAGGTGACCCTTCCCCCATGCCTGTACCTGAGCCTGAAGAGCTGAAGTAAAGTTGCATCATTTGGTCAAGAAGACTGAGGGGCAAATCACAGCTACGAGCAGAGGAACAGATGGGCTAAATGCATATGCGATTAAAAATCAATTCAGTTAGGGTCATCAAGATCGATGGGCATGGAATTGAGTGGGTGCGAACACAGGTAGACCAAACCATGTTAACTTACATCTGGCTCATGTCATATCCAGTTTTTTTCCATCCTTCTCTCTCTCATTCTCAGAGCATTATGGGAACACCATGGAAAGACACCATCTGCTCCACATTTCATTCAATCATTGCTACTTTGGATGCTTTGCTCGCAGCTGAGTAAAAATTGCTCCAGTTGGATCGGCTCCTAATAAACAGCTTCCTTCATTTACCCAGACAGGACTGACTTTTGTGAAAACAGAACTGATGAAAACATCCCATCTTGTGAAGTTTTACCTCTATGATGTTCTAAAGCATTATATATTTAACCCTCAGTGTAGAAGAACCCATCTACTGTCCTGCTGTAGTAAAGTGACATTCTTAAAAAAAAAATAAGTTTCTTAATGGTTCTAGGTATGGACTAGGTATACATTTTTAATTGGTGTAGAGTCTTTACTATGATTATGGGATTTTTAACCCTTAAGTCAAGGGCTGGTTTGGCGTTTTTGAATACGTTTGGTATCTTCCACGGCAGAACATTGCCTAGATTACTAAACTATCATTAGTCGCGTTTCCATTGACCATGAAATATCACAAATTAGAATTGCGAATAAAAATGTGCTTAATAGAAACTCAACAATGTTGAAAAAACTCACGTTTTTGGATAAAAGTCTTTTGCGCTAAGATGAGGTGGTTTTTCAGTCGTATCGAAATTGGTTTATATCACAAAAGTGTAATGGAAACACTCAAACTGACTTTTTTCGCATTAAGGGAGTCATGTCATCAACAACCGGACGTTTCTGTTGGCGAAAAAAAAACGACGAAGAAAAAGACAACAACAGAAAGTGCGAGGATGAAGATGACGCAGCATATTTGGAATAACGAGGAGAATCCTTGGACAATGTGCAGCTGCTCCACTAGAGATCTCACAGCATCACAAAGTTCATTAAAAGTTGAGTGTGTCATTCTAAAATGTTGAATC
>BRDA01087315.1:18633-29323 GCA_036984385.1 Crenuchus spilurus
AAGCGTTAACGTCACAAAGGTAATTTACACTTTATGAAAATATTTTAGTGTACACTTATACAAACAAGAGCGCTATTCAGTAATGTTTGTACCGCCGTCACCTACATTTGTGTATGAAGTCGAAATATGTATGACGATGGTGCCGTGATCGCGAGTAGTAGTCGGTAGTCTCCTCTGCCTCTGAATAGCTCCGAAACCTCTCTGTTCGGGGAATATGAACCCTCGCCGATGAATACGCCGCAAAAACCCTTTGACATCAGCTACTCGAGAACAAACATATTCACATGTGATTTTATAAAAGTATTTCACATTTAATGGAAACACTGCAATTGCGAAACTGAATTGTTGAAACTGAATCGAATAGTTTTTTCGACAAAACAGAATATCGATAAAGTTTTGCGAAAACTGCAATGGAACTTTTGTCACTTTGAAACACTTTAAAAAGAAGCATATTAATGACAGAAAATATTAACACAAGTTGAAAATGTGAACCATGTTGCCTCTCCTGCCTCGTTACTCCCTTACAAAAGAAAGTACCAAGGTAATACCATCATGGCAGAACCATGTTTTTTGGACACTTTAATGATGGTAGTTGTGCTACCATTGTACTACTATTATAATACACAGAAATGCAACTAGTTTACTAAAGTAAAACAGTGGAACTTTGGTTTTCATCATTAATCTGTTCTAAAGTGCCTGGTGATAATGATAACTTATATATTACAATATAATAATATTTCCTATAAGTCATAATGTAAATCAAATAAATCTGTTCGACACTCCAGAATATGAACAAAAACACATTTTATATAGAACTAGAAAAGTGCATTTCCTGAAGGAAACACGGGATATTGCGCATTGCTAACATGGCCCACAAGCTAAGGTATCCCAATTGGTTTGTAATGTGATGCTTTGGTATTTGTGGTGGTTGCTATGGCCCCCAAAGGCCGTTGCTATGGCACCCAAGGCCGTTGCTATGGCACCCAAGGCCGTTGCTATGGGACCCAAGGCCGTTGCCATGGGCCTCAAGGCCGTTGCCATGGGCCTCAAGGCCGTTGCTATGGCTCCCAAGGCGGTTGCTATGGGCCTCAAGGCCGTTGCTATGGCACCCAAGGCCGTTGCTATGGCACCCAAGGCCGTTGCTATGGCACCCAAGGCCGTTGCTATGGAACCCAAGGCCGTTGCTATGGAACGCAAGGCCGTTGCTATGGGCCTCAAGGCGGTTGCTATGGGCCTCAAGGCGGTTGCTATGGGTCCCAAGGCGGTTGCTATGCGTCCCAAGGCGGTTGCTATGGTCCTCAAGGCGGTTGCTATGGGTCCCAAGGCCGTTGCTATGGTTCCCAAGGCGGTTGCTATGGAACCCAAAGCGGTTGCTATGGGCCAAAAGGCGGTTGCTATGGCACCCAAGGCGGTTGCTATGGCACCCAAGGCGGTTGCTATGGGACCTAAGGCTGTTGCCATGTCTCTATGTGAAAATGAATGGGAAGAACGAGGGATGAAAAGATGACAAAAAGAGAAGTGCGGGTCAGTATGGCCCTGCACTAGAGCTCTGTTATCTGTCCTGATGGAGTACATGAATGTTGGTGGCTGTTGGTACACAGAAACTCTGTGGCTTGTGTATGTGAAAATGAATGTAAGTCAATGGGAAGAACGAGGGAAGAAAAGATGACAAAAAAAGGAGTGCGGGTCAGTATGGCTCTGGACTAGAGCTCTGTTACCTGCCATGATGTAGTATATCAATTTTGGTTGTTGTGGCGCAAATGGAAGCCTGGAATTTGGTATGGCCAAAAATGAATGGAGGTCAATGGGTTGAAAAAGGGATGGCAATAAAACGACAAATAAACGAGTGCGGGTCAAAACAACAGTGAATTTGTGCTCAGGGGCCTGCCCTGATATAGTGTATCCGAAACGGTGCGAATCGGTCAAGCAGAAGTATAGTAGATGAGCATGCATTTTTGCTCCCCATTCATTCTCTATGGGAAAAAAATCCCAGAATAAGGAAGTTTTTAGGAAAACCGCAAATCCGATCAAAATTCTGTATACGAGCCCGGATCACACAATCGGACCGAACAATCTGGAGTTGGAACTGTGTCGATATCTCAAAAACTGCGGGACAAGAAGCGCGTCAAAAATCTGGCGGAAGAAGAAGAAGAAGATATGAAAAATCGAATAACAGTATATTATATATATATAACAGCAATATAATAGCTATAGTTTTACATACAGAACACAATGAGAAATAAATACAAAACACTAATGAAATGGATAAATGAACATTTAACATCACTCTTACAGGTTTACGCTCTGTTTTAGAGAGTGCTGGTGTGGTCCAGCCAGCAAAATTTGTTTTGTACACCCATTCTCGGGGTTCTCAGCCACTATTTGTTGTCACACCCATTTTCAGGTGGTAGCATTGTGTGCCGTCACTTTAATGTGACAAGTTTTAGTTTGAGTGTTATCTACAAGAAACAATGTGAAACAAAGCCAGAAAAAGGCTGACGATAACCAAACTGCATGAACCAGCGTTCCACTGTAATACAAATAGTATTCACTTTGTTAGAGTTAGTTATATTACTGTAGTGTTATCTTTGTAGTTCCATTACAATACCAGCATGGCAGTGTCCAAGAAGACATAGTTTTACCACATCATACCACAGTATATTTTTGTAAGGGCTTTCAGAGACATGTAAAATTATTTTGACATTACATTTTTATTTTTTCTAGCATCACATGTCAAGTCAGCACCTTTAAAGTTAACAGCAAAGCTCAATTTTTTAATGCTGAGATGTCCTGGATCAGTCATGATTTGTTCAAACAAGTCTCAACTCTGAGGGTGAACAATAGAAAGGTTGTCCAGACTCACACATCACATTTTATTTACAAAAATGTTTTATTTTTCATACAAAAAGTCCAATAAAATCTTATTTAGGTAACCAAAAATGATGCTTAATAGCATCAGTATTACGCACTTTTATTTTGAAAGTTGTTTGAGTCCCACTCACATTACAGATTATTGTATCATCAGTTTCAGTATCAAGTACATTTGGCCACTCCCATCAGACTACATATTCACTTTAGAAACCTGACTGAAAGCTTGATATAATAGGCACGCTATGACTAAACAGGGATTTGGCATCAGATTATGATTTCTTTTTTTTAAGCTAATACTTCTCCCTGAGCTCACTAAGAGAATGTGACACTGTCAAGATTAAGAGAAGACTTCAAAGGAGTGGGACTTTGTGATCACTAATGAAAGTTCTAATTACAGAGGAGCCACCAGTAACCACCAGTGCTCTCGACGTTTTCATCATTTATGAAGTGCAGATAGTTGAAAACTTGCAAAGGCACTTAATTGGCTTATCTCAAATGAATACCGCCAGTCCAGTTCACTTACGCTAAGCAAAACCAGACATGCACACACTAAGTTAAAGCCACTCCAGCACTGGATTTCAGGGTTTTTTCAGCCCTCTTTTAAATATACATGCACAGTCAAACACACACATCCATACAGATGAAGCACAGAGACATCTCTAAACCACACTTACTCTTAAAAAGCAGAGGAAACATTTTCTCCCACCCACATTCAGATAATTCAGATTTACAAAGACTGGCATGACTAAGACACACTCAGTGCTTCATAAACATACGTGTAGATAAATCTGTGAAACGAGGACGGATGCATATGCTCATACAGATAAATTACATTCAGTGAAATTGTTAAATTCAGAATGTTTAGATAACTGAGGAAGAGTAGATGGGCACACATTCTGTTTAAGATCTAGAAAGAACTCCAAGTGAAAACTCTAAACTAACACCCTCCACTCCAGACATTCCTCACATTTTCAGGCCCAGTTATCATGGGAAAACATATCAGCTTGAGCCAAGATACAGTGGTGCTTGAAAGTTTGTGAACCCTTTAGAATGTTCCATATTTCTGCATAAATATGATCTAAAACATCTTCAGATGTTCCCACAAGTCCTAAAAGTAGATAAAGAGAACCCATTTAAACAAATGAGACACAAATATTAGATTTACTCATTTATTTATTGAGGAAAATGATCCAATATGACATATTTGTGAGATGCAAAAGTGGGTGAACCTTTGTTTTCAGTATCTGGTGTGCCCCCCCCCCCCTTTACAGCAATAACTAACTAAACGTTTCTGTAAATGTTCTTTAAACGTTCTTTGGTAGAACCACTTGTGTGTTTAGGGTCGTTGTCTTGTTGCATGACCCACCTTTCAAACTTTCAAGCACAACTCTATATAAGAAAGTGTGTCTGGACCCTTCTCAGCCTGGCTTAGATGAGGATGGCCCACAACATTTTGTTCAGATGAATACCGGGGGTGTAAAAATGTACACTTATGTATTGGCACTGTCATGGTTTGTTGACGTGATGGCCTGCACCCTAGTACTGGACCATCACTAAGGCAGGACTTTTTCTATCACTGGTTATGGTACTCTCAAAAGTACGGCTTGGGTACTTTAAGTTAGAAAACATATTTGTACCATATTTGTTGCAGCTCATTTTTTAAGTTGTATTGACCCATTTCACACTGTCCTGACTCTTATACTTTTTATTTTCCTATTTAAAAATGTAAAATTATAAAATTATTATTATTATTATTATTATTATTATAATTCTGGAGAAATAATAATTCTCCAGAATTATACTTCCCAGAAGCCCTGGAGCTTCTCCGGACTCATGTGACTTACCTCTCCCAGCTGTCTCCCACTGAGACCCTGATTCACAGTACTACTTAAGCCAAGCCTGGACATTGCTTTGTTGCTTGGTAATGTTGTGCTCTACACGCAGTAACTTAGCCTTCTATCTTTTACCTTTCAAAGGTTCTGTATCCATTTGTTTGTTAATCCTGTTTGCCTTTGTCCTGGTAATACTAACCTCTGTAGCTTGTATAGCATCAAAGCCTGTGTTGCTTGTATCACATCTGAGCCTGTGTAGCTTGTATAGCATCCTAGCCTGTGTAGCTTCTTTAGCTTTATGAAGCTACTTTAGCCTCTGTTGCTTCCTTAGTCTTGTTTAGCTTCCGTTTCTGTTTCTATTCATTGTATTGTGATCTCTTGTTATGTTTGATTTGTTATTAAATTAATGTTTCTATAAACCTGCACTCATCTTTCATGGTCCATTAAAAAATTTAAGTTAAAAATACACAATAATAATTTTCTGCTGTTTGCATGGCCACTGCCGAGAACAACAGAAGGTGAATTTCTAATTGATAATTGGTGGAAAACGGTGGCAAGTGCTGCCATGAGTGTCCACGCTGACGAAGAAAAAATTATGTTTGACTCTTAGTATACAGAATATATTTTTCATGAGCTCAAAAAGTCAAAACATCATCAAATGCCTTTACACAAACAGCATCAATCAAGGGGTTATGATGAATTGTGTTCAGTATGCCCAAAAAAACAGAATTGTGAAGGACAGTTTCCTTTTGTTCACACTGAGAGCCCATTTCTAACCCTAACCAACAGGCTGAAGAGCCTCTCAAGCGATATTCACAGCATCCTTCTCCAATGTGCCATTTCAGCACAGCAGGGCATGTGTTAATGCCACAGAAAAGCTTACTTAAAGAAGAGAAAATAAGCAGATATGTTCCCGCAAAACTTTGTGCAGTAGTTCTGATAATGGTTACAAATGGATTGTAATAACATACAAATGACTTATGATAATAATATTATGACTAAAGCTAGCATAGCTTATACTACAGTATTTGTAGCTCATTACTGTTATTAGGCTGGGGTAAATTAAACCATTATTACTGTAGCGACACCACTGGTGCAACTACAAAAACTACAAAAACAACAACAACAACATGTATCAGGGTGTCCAGTCTTATCTGCAAAGGGTCGGTGTGGCTGCAGGTTTTCTTTACAACAAAGCAGGAGCACATGATCAATAAATGACAGAGACCAACTGATTAAACAAGTAGAATCAGGTGTGCTCCTGTTTGGTTGTAATGAAAACCTGCAGCCATACCAGTCCTTTGCAGATAAGACTGGACACGCCTGACATAAGGGCAAAGAAGATGAACTCTCAGCTTAATCTGTTATACAGCTGGGCTCACTGGTTAAAGATTCTATGTGTTTTAATGTTAAAACAATATAAACATATGATATATAATAATATATAGCAATAACTTGAATGTCATTAAAATTGTTGATATACCATATTATATTATATAATTTATGACATTTATTTAATGTATTTATTGTTTATTATTCCAAACTCAGACATGGGGGGGGGGTTAATGCAGAACTTTTGCTAATGCAAAATCCATCCAGAGATCCATCAATCCAGAGAACTACTGAAATACACAGCCCATAAAACATGCCATTGATTCGATTTGTGGTTTTGAGCTGCCAGCCCGGATCATGGAAGTGCCTGAGTGTTTTTTCTTGCATTTTATGAGTTTCAGATTTAAAAGCTGCTTCTTGTACGAGCTTGCTGAGGCTCAGCACGAGAGCAGAACCAAGCTACAGCTGACTTTGGAACAGAAACTTAATCACTCCAGTGGTAGTCTCACATTAACCCTGCAGAGTCCATCGCACTTAAGTGAAATGTATCCATGACCAGCACCACCGTGCCCTTCACAACCCCCAACCTGCGAGCGAGGAGCGTCAAAGTGGACAAGTCGCAGCGTGGCCCGGACTGACCGGATCATGTGTCGGTTCTGTATTTTACTTAAAGCAGAAATGAGAGACACACTCTGTTGCTTTCTTTGACAAATGTTCTCCTAGGAATGCATGAGGCCCTTACCTTACACTTTACAGCAAAGGGGCCCAGAGCTCCAAAGGTCAGTGTGAATGAATTGTAACACTGCCATAGGTGTGGGCCTGCGTTCCTTGCCATACTCAAACCCTACCCCTCCTTCTTCCCCCTGAACCTCTCTGTTGAGGGGGTCCATTCATTCTACAATTTGGACTAATCGGGTTTGAATCAAGCAACAGGCTCGTGTCAGGCTTGGCAGGAATTCAGGTGGAGATATGTAATCTCAGGTTGCAGATATATAATATCCCCGGGGCATATTTAACTCACATATAAATAAAGGGATTGTCTCCTGCAAATATATGATATGTCACTGCTGGCCAGGCAGCTAGGATCACCATCAGACAGTCTAGACAGTGAGCACTGAGATTTCCAGGAGGAAAAAAATAAGGTTGTGAAGGGAGGGAGGGCCAGTTTTTCTCATTTTCTGCCTTTTCACTTTATGTGGTCTGAAAATTCATCAAAAACTAATTTGCTGCAAAAAATACTAATAATAAAGCTGCTTTGTTTGTGTTGTGAATGTGACTGATTATAATTTAGATTTTATATTTTAATACAATTTCAATCAATTTCCACTAAACACACACACACAACACTGTCATGACCCTGCTCCCATCCCACCTTAGCAGAATGTTAAACACGCAGATTCAGTAGAAAGGTAAATATACTATTTTCATGATTTGTGTTGTCATCAGTAAACTCAGATAAAGCAGACGTTCGTGACTTAGCAACAGGCCATCTGAACAGCCCTGAGGAGACACCAGAGGCTTTAGTCGCCTGCAGTGACAGTAATGTAACCCATGATCTCCCGCAATCCCAGTTAAATGGAGAATGGGCCCCTTAACAGCTGGAGGAGAAAGACCTCTTAGGGGAGCGCTAACTGCTTTTAATATCACAAGTCCCATTTAAGCTCAGCATCTGTTTAGAGGAAATGCAGCCACATATACAGTACAGGCCATCTGGAGTGGCCGAAGCGTCGTCTCAGTGCAGCGGGTGGCATGTGGAGGAATGGCAACAGTACACTAATTCATCAGCCTTGGAAAGCAGCGCTTCTTTGGATTAATTGGTGTGTCTCACACACACAAACACACAGTTTAAAAAATGGATGGAATTGAGTAAGGCAATGTTAATATTACTAACCCAAATATCATTTTGGCATATCTATTGTATCCAGACTGATTTTGAAAGTCTGGACTTGAGTTGGAATTGAAATTTTTTCATACACAAATTTGTTTGTTTGACACTTTAACTTTCATGCATTCTAATACAAATATGTTACACCATATTAGCAGTGTTGACAACTGAGGAGTTGTGTATGGATTACAGAGTATATCTGAAAAAGAACAGGCATGTTAGTTAAGGTGTAAAAATGTAGAAATGTCTGCCAACTAGCGGTTAGATGTTTAAACACAAACTAAACCAATATCAGCACAGAATTTTTATATATAATCTCTTAATTAAAATCAATACTGTGTGTTTGAGAATCAAGACAATATCACAAAACATAAGATTGTGATGGTTAAGTGCACTGATACTTCATTACACCCAATACTAACAGTGCTCTGTAATTGTTTCATTTGCAGACAGTCTGGACTGTTGGATTCAGAAGGAAGCCTCTGATGAGTGCCAAAAATGTTTTTACAAACCTCCTTTGTGCTGACGAACATTTACAAACACATAAAGCAGAGACTAGAAAGATCCCTGTTTTTTAAATAAAACATGGCACCCACTCACACCTAATCGTCATCCCACTGATTGAAAACACCTGATCCTAAAGGTTCACAGAATACTGGATATATTAAAATTGTGTACCATTGGGTTCTCTTTATTTACTTTTAAGACTGAACATCTGACAATGTTTTAGGTCGTATATGTGCAGAAATATAGACACTTTCCAGCACCGCTGTCATTCTGAGTGACCCTGGGGTGGAGATGGGCTCTGTACAGAATGCTGAAAATGAGTGAAAGAGACAAAGGAACTATGGAACATTTACAGGCCCAACTCCTCTCCACTCCTGTCTACAAGAGAACAGCTCTCCTTCCCTGCAGTGATAAGCATCTCTCTCTTTCTTCATAGCAGGGAGATGGCGAGAAAGAAAAAAGCCCACTGATTTATAGATCAACACATTACCAGTTCAAACAGCTATCTCCACTCTTCTCCATATCTGATCAGAAGAGTCCCTTACAGACCGCCACTCTGTTCACAATTCATTAAAACACACAAATGAATCAGCATCAAACCAGACTTAAGATAAGCCTTATCATTTGCTTTTTTAGCTGTAATGTACAAATCTGGCCTTCAAACACTGACGGTTGTGTTTAATGTTGTCATATCCACAGCATATAGATATCACAAAATTTACTTAATCCTAAAACACTGTTTTATCTTTTTTTTATTTGTTAATTAATGCCAACCACGAAGGTACTGAATACTACAGCGACAAATCAGCAATCATTCACAAAAGCAAGTTTAATTAAGCAAATGTGTAAGGAGTATTCAGCTGGACAAAAAAGAAGGTATCACAAAACATCTCTAACATGTTCTCTCTTCCAGCCTTTAAAGAGGTACTTTTACAGTCTATGTGAAGCTAAATATTATTTAAAAGAATCAGTAAATGATCTATTTAATAAATTAGTATAGTAGACAGTAGTATAGTATAGTACAGTATACAGTAGTATAGTATGTATATTAGTATAGTAGGCTATATTAGTATAGTATAGTATATCAGTATAGTATAGCATAGTCTAGTATATTAGTGCAGTATGGTATAGTATACAGTAGTATAGTATGATATAATATATTAGTGTAGTATATTAGTATAGCATAGTCTAGTATATTGGTATAGTATAGTATACAGTAGTATAGTATGGTATGTATATTAGTATAGTAAGCTATATTAGTATAGTATAGCATATTAATATAGTATATTAGTATAGCATAGTCTAGTATATTAGTATAGTATATTAGTATAGTATATTAGTATAGCATAGTGTAGTATATTAGTCTAGTATATTAGTATAGCATGGTCTAGTATATTAGTCTAGTATATTAGTATAGTATGGTATAGAATATTAGTATAGCATAGTCTAGTATATTAGTATAGTATATTAGTATAGTATGGTATAGTATATTAGTATAGTATATTAGTATAGCATAGTGTAGTATATTAGTATGGTATGGTATAGTATATTAGTATAGTGTAACAGTCTAGTATATTAGTATAGCATATTAGTATAGTATGGTCTAGTATATTAGTCTAGTATATTAGTATAGTATGGTCTAGTACATTAGTATAGCATATTAGTAGAGTATGGTCTAGTATATTAGTATAGTATATTAGTATAGTATGGTCTAGTATATAGTATAGTATGGTCTAGTACATTAGTATAGCATATTAGTATAGTATGGTCAAGTATATTAGTATAGCATATTACTATAGCATGGTGTAGTATATTAGTATAGCATATTAGTATAGTATGGTGTAGTATATTAGTATAGCATATTAGTATAGTATGGTGTAGTATATTAGTATAGTATATTAGTATAGTATAGTGTAGTATATTACAAACCGGATTCCAAAAAAGTTGGGACACTAAACAAATTGTAAATAAAAACTGAATGCAATGATATGGAGGTGCCAACATCTAATATTTTATTCAGAATAGAACACAAATCACAGGTCAAAAGTTTAAACTGAGAGAATGTATCATTTTAAGGGAAAAATATGTTGATTAAAAATTTCATGGCGTCAACAAATCCCAAAAAAGTTGGGACAAGGCCATTTTTACCACTGTGTGGCATCCCCCCTTCTTCTTACAACACTCAACAGACATCTGGGGACAGAGGAGACCAGTTTCTCAAGTTTAGAAATAGGAATGCCCTCCCATTTATTTCTAATACAGG
>BRDA01087315.1:29333-40576 GCA_036984385.1 Crenuchus spilurus
TATATGATGTGGTATGATATGATGTTTGGCCTAAGGTTTTTTCAACCCTGTGATTTGTTTAACACTTATTTTTGACTTACGTTACTACACCTCTACCGTTTACAGTTATAAAATAAGGATTATCTTGTATCTACTGTCTAGTTTTCAAATTAGACTCATTTACATTGTAAAATTTCCTCTTTATACAACTAAGTTTTAAAGTGTCACAGTTGTTTAGGGTTTTTTCAACCCTGTTCATCGTTATTCACTGACCCTTTTCCTTTAACTCGTATATTGTTTGTCGACCTTCTGGTTGATTTATTGACATTTGCCATCTCCACATCATTGCATTCAGTTTTTATTCACAATTTGTTTAGTGTCCCAACTTTTTTGGAATCCGGTTTGTAGTATAGTATGGTGTAGTATATTAGTATAGCATATTAGTATAGTATGGTCTAGTATATTAGTCTAGTATATTAGTATAGTATGGTCTAGTACATTAGTATAGCATATTAGTATAGTATGGTCTAGTATATTAGTATAGTATGGTCTAGTATATTAGTATAGCATAGTCTAGTATATTAGTACACTATATTAGTATGGTATGGTATAGTATATAGTATAGTATATTAGTATAGTATGGTCTAGTATATTAGTATAGTGTATTAGTATAGTATGGTCTAGTATATTAGTATAGCATATCAGTATAGTATGGTCTAGTATATTAGTCTAGTATATTAGTATAGTATGGTCTAGTACATTAGTATAGCATATTAGTATAGTATGGTCTAGTATATTAGTATAGTATGGTCTAGTATATTATATATCATATTAGTATAGTATGGTCTAGTATATTAGTATAGTATGGTCTAGTACATTAGTATAGCATATTAGTAGAGTATGGTCTAGTATATTAGTATAGTATATTAGTATAGTATGGTCTAGTATATAGTATAGTATGGTCTAGTACATTAGTATAGCATATTAGTATAGTATGGTCAAGTATATTAGTATAGCATATTACTATAGCATGGTGTAGTATATTAGTATAGCATATTAGTATAGTATGGTGTAGTATATTAGTATAGCATATTAGTATAGTATGGTGTAGTATATTAGTATAGTATATTAGTATAGTATAGTGTAGTATATTAGTATAGTATGGTGTAGTATATTAGTATAGCATATTAGTATAGTATGGTCTAGTATATTAGTCTAGTATATTAGTATAGTATGGTCTAGTACATTAGTATAGCATATTAGTATAGTATGGTGTAGTATATTAGTATAGTATATTAGTATAGTATGGTGTAGTATATTAGTATAGCATATTAGTATAGTATGGTGTAGTATATTAGTATGGGTTGTACAACTTTTTCTTCTTTAATCTCACTCTCTCCAAGGCCAACACTCACACTGATTATTAGTAATCAAAGACACTGATGACCAATTTTTGGGATTGATATTCATTTGCCATAAATTAAATATTTGTGGTAAAATTTCACATTTATGGCAAATGAATAAGAGTGAAGCTAAACATTACAGCTTACTTTAAAGGCTTTGAGCTTTAGACAGCTGCAAAAACACTGAGAAGCACATTTGACTTGACCAGCATGTGGTTTTCATAGCACTGTAGATGGGACAAGATGAATTTGTTTATTTGTCTGACTGTTTTTAGAAAATAAAACAAAAACGTTTATTAGAATGAAAATGGAGTTTAAGTACTTATTCCCAGAACTGGACAAATGTTAAATATCATTTGGTCTGGTCCTAGTGCATACATCAATTTCATAACTGGTGATGTGTAGACTGATGAGTGAGTGAACAGTACTGAGAGATGGATCTCATTAGCTGAGCTGAGGTTAACACCAATGTGCTGTAAAAATGACAAGATATGAAACAGAAAAGACTTAATTCCACAATGTTCCACACTTATATACCTCCTTTCTCAAACCCAAGGATGCTTTACACTCAACACAATCCTTTTACACACTTATTAACTCAAACACACACACACAAAGGCAAGAAACAGCAGCCAATCACACCTGTAATCCGTACACCTGGAGGACTGTATCGAACACTAGGGGATCACCCTGGACAGAGTGGCAACCATATTTGGGCATACACAGATACAGTCATACACACACAAACATACACATTCATTCAGATACGGGCAGAACATGGAACATCCTCCCAGATGCAGACTTGAAACCAAAACGTCAGTGCTGAGAGCTAAACATGCTAACTACCAAACCGTGCCACCAAAATAAAGAGTGATTTGAGCTGCCACCCTAAATCACTGTTCAGTGTCACCAAAACCCCACCCTGCTCCTCATACACAGTGAAGAGCAGATACCACAAGGCTCATATATATCACTGTCTTTTGATCAGAATCAACTACCTTTGATTTTGCTGTAGCTTAAGTCATAAAAATGGAGTTTCAGCATTACTGCTGCCCTCCTGTGTCCTCTAGCAAGGAAAGCTGTTTGTTATTCCAGAAGAGAGTCACTGAGCACGTTTGAGCCCATTCTCTGTTGTTCTTTTACTTCAGTAATAATGGAGAGGAACCTGTAGGCTTGAGTGCAATGCAATAAGAGGGTAGTCCTTGTGTGAGCTTGTTATATGTTAGCTAGATAAAAAAACTGAGTGTTCTTTTTATTTTAAAGAAGGCAGATGAGGCAGATTAGTGGGAAAACTGCTGCCATGGCTTGGCATTGCAAATGAAACCCGGGAAAAGGTTCAGACAGTGTGCAAAACGGGCAATTATCAGGCCTTAGGGGGACAGCTGCAAAACATTTTCCTCCCAAACCGTTTAATTTGAATATTTGGAACTTAAAGTTTTCAAGTCAGCAACATGCTTTAAGTATAATAAGAAGATTTCCTGGTTTCTTGTCCATAGTATGGCCTGTCTACCTGCACGCTTTCTTACCCAGATAACAGCATTACCCAAGAGCATCTTCTTCCACTGTGGCATTACCCCTGAACACACACTAAACACTCCAAAGCATAAAGCTAAAGAAGGCTAATCCTTAACATTGCTATGACCACAGCTCCCTACACAAGCATTAACGTTAGCATTACGGTTAATAATGGCTGCAACAAAATTAATCCATTTTGAGACGAGAGCAAAGTGAGCAAGAAAGGTTGCTTTCAGGTTCCACAGTGAAAGCAAATACATGGTGTAACCTCCTGGCTTGGAGTGCATGGACAATGCTTTTAAGCCTGGAGGGATCATTTTGCAGTGGGCGACTGGCAGTGCCTCATAATTAAATTCCAGGGTGTGGTATAAGCCTGAACTCCAGGCAGCCTCTGTATGTACGTACATCTCATTTCCAATCTCATTTAGCCAAGCAAATGTGCTCAGTAATGAACCCGGTCCATTGTAGAGCAATGAGAGGGGCTTGTGAGCACTTTAGTGGAAGAGCAAAACGTCTAAAATGGATGTCTGGCAGGTTGTACGAGCGGTTTAATCTGACACTAAACAGGCGAGTGTGGAAGGACATTTCGCTTGGCTGCCGCCCTAATAGCCCAGAAAGAACATCTATGTGTTTCGTCCGAATTGCAATTTCCATTTGGCATTAGGGCCTTTCTAAATTGAACGGCCTGCTTGCTTCAGTGTGAGGTTCAGTCATAAAGGTTCAGCCAGCTTAAGACACATGCCATCTCTCCAGCCCACTTCCTACATTTAGCCCTTGATTCTCTTGTTTATTTGGAACAGACAGTAATGAAAGGAGTAGATGTAGAGTTCAGTGCAGTTACAGTGGCAGCAGAAAGCTGTGAGAAAATGTACAACTCTGTCTTTGGCTGGAAGCGAACACAGACTGTCAGAGGGCTCTACAGTCTACCTTGTGTCATTTCATTCGATTATGCCCTTAGTCCTCATAAACAAGGCTCATCAAATGTGATAACAATGAAATGTGAACGTCAAAAGACCAGCAACTCAGACATTTCAATAACCTGTCATTATTTTAACCAGCTTCACTTATGGTCAGTATAATGTGCAGCAGTTAATAAGCAAAGCGTTCATCAGACGTGAGGTCAGAGGTCTTCTCTAGTCACCTAAACTATCAATATTGGCTGCATTCAGACATCAATATTATTACATTTGATTAATTTTTTGTGATTGGGTTCACAGAATTGTGACTGTGTTCATGCACTTTGTTCATCTTTTCTTCTGGCCTGTTTTCAGTGATCCTCAGATTATTTTCACTTTCCTCAAAAATTGCATTTTTCTACTTTTTTTTTCCTTCTTAAAATGAAATGAGCCGTACGGTTTTCTCTCTCTAATTATAGGGAGAGCTGTGAGTTATCCTGTGAGGCATTCAGTTATTCCATCCAGGTAATGAAACGGAATTAGTGAGAGGAAATGGCCCATGCCTGATTTGGAGAGTTTGTGTGAGCAGCACTAGCCAAGTGGAATCCCCCTTCTGTTCACATCTGAACCCTCTGACGCGCAGAGACTGCTTCTTCAAAAGATCCGTCGTTTAAAGGCCACAGAGAGCTCCGGCTCCACTCGTTGAAGGATCAAATCAAGCTCTGAAGAGATCAAATGTCAACCGTATTCCCTTTCTTATCAGCACCCCACCGCTTATTGGTAAGTATTCTGTGTTTTGATGTTTGCTGGTTGAGCTTAAGTAAAGCAAGACAACATTCGGGAAGTTTACACGACAGCAACATTTTAATTCCTTGACTCGGTGTCAGTTCTGAATTAGAATGATGGACGTACCAAATTACAGTGGAACCTCGGTTATCGTTTGCCCTGAATAATGTACAGCTCAGTTATCATCCATCCACCCAGTTTTCATTGGTGTGCCCACATGACTCACCACTAATTTTGTGAAAACAAAACATCCACCCACGCGTCTAACATTCATTCTGACTTTGTTTCTCCTTGTTTCCCCAGCTTCATTTCTCTGGTTTGTTAATGAACAAATGCACAAAACAAAGGCTGCTGGCTGCACCACACCAGCACTCTCTAAAACAGAGCGTAAACCTGTAAGAGTGATGTTAAATGTTCATTTATCCATTTCATTAGTCTTTTTATTTGTTTCTCATTGTGTTCTGTATGTAAAACATTAGTTATTCTGTATAAAATTTGTTTTTGTTCATATTTTGGAGTGTCTGGAACAGATTAACTGGATTTACCTTATTTCTTATGGGACATATTGAACCAGTTACCATTCACATTTCAGTTATCATCAGACACTTTAGAACTGATTAATGATGAAAACTGAGGTTCCACTGTATCTTTTTTTTTAAGACGGTGCAATTTGTCAGCCTAGCACAGTGTACTCAACCACAACAACTGGCTTCAAATCTGGAGTTTGATGGTCCACTTGAGCATAGTTAAAGTTCTCACACAGAAGAAAAACAACTTTTGAAGTGGTTCAAAAATGGTTGCCGCTCTAATGCTCTACATGGATTCCTGCCACACCAGCTCAAGGAAATATTCTTAGTCTATTACACAGTTTGAGAAGGGCCTCCTGTGTCCCGCGTTCCCACTTCCAAGCAGACCAGAGCGTGGTGCCCCATCTGCAAATCCAGCCTCTGCTTCCTTTCAGATGAAGCTTAGAACTAATGCCTGTGGAATTGGTGAGGGGCCCTGAGCTCGACTGGATTCACAGCTGAGGGAGGAGAGGGATGAAGCTAAGCTAATGAGGACACATGGGCCTGCTCCTCTGCAGGGAGAAAGCAAGACCCCAGCTGCTTCTCAGCAAGCCTGCCAGCCCTGAAGGAGTGGGATTAGACCCTGGATCATTCCTTTTAGATGAATATTTAAAAAAAAACGCTCAAACCGTCTGCATCACTGCTTGCTAATCCAGTGGTTTGTCATTTGAGACAATGGGCTTTCAGACCTCTGACTCTCACTTCGTCTCTGGCTTATTATGACAACTGGTCATTAATGGATGATTGCAGCTCACAGGCAATTAGGTAATTGGTAGATCAACATCAGAATTCAGACAAAGGGTCTTTTGGGACCTACAGACACAGGGAATACCAAATTAGATTGCATGTGGGATCTTGCGGGTGTTTAGACGAATGGGGATTTAGGCTCAATGCAAAGAATTTGAGGTCAAATGTGAATTTGAGTCCACAAAAAGAAGCATTCTGCAGCAACAATACTTTCATACGTCAGAAAATGTGGCAGGAAATGAACGGTGGTATTTGCATTATGCAGAAGAGCCACTACAAGTTCTATCTCTGAGTAGCTGAGAAGCGATTAGTTTAAACATTCAGAGATGCTACAGTAATCTCCTCAGTGGCCTTTGACTGGCTGATAGCAAGGAGCATTGTTCAGAGGATCAAACTCAAGCAGAGTCAACCCTGGATGCCAATTAGAGTGTTTCTTATCATGTCCCCACCTCCCAAACCAAGCCAACATTAAATTGCCAGAGAGAAGACATGTTCTCCGTTATCAACTGAAGCATTGCAAGCAGGCAACTGAAATCATCTTAAATCATCTAATGTTTCTCATTTTGTTCCCTACATTAAGAGTACGAGAACTCATTGTTTAAATTACACTTTAGCCAAAAGAAAAGCTTTAGCAGTGTGATGGGAGCAGTGTCTGGCCTGTTTGTCTGTGCTTCAGATGCAGTAGGGAGGTAAGAGGGGATTCACAGGGCTTCACAATGAGACTGCTAGCGAGGTGATTGTTAACACTTTCTTAGTAACATCCGGCTTCTGTCAGCTAGTAAGAGCAAACAGCATATGAGGTGAGTGTGTGCTAACGAAGCACCATTGTTTAACATGGCAACAGAGTATCTGCCACTGAACACCTAAGAACTGTATTCTGTACTTCACAGTCACAGCCACTTTTCTTCCCAGGCAGCACAAAAACAGCTTCTTTATGTATGAAGTGCTTTTCATAATAAACTTGTAACAGCAGACAGAGTCAGGCCCAGGCACCTAATGAGCAAGCCAAGAGCCATAGATGCTAGGAATCAAGTCTCAGAAAATCCTGAGCTCCTCTGGATAGCGCTAAACAGGAAATTATAGGAAATGAAAGCCGCAACAGCTAGCATGGAAACCACCCGCTTTGCGGTTGATTGTCTGTTTTAAAGGTTCCCTTTTCAAACCTTTCACAGCAGTAGAAATGGTATCAAAACTAAAAGAGGAGTGAAACTAGGTGTACCACAGGTTTCACCGTGACGGAAGGTTAACAGTTCAGGGGAGAAAATATTGCATTGTCCAGCTGGATAAGATGCATATTTGCTTTGTGTTCAGAGACACGACTGAGTCTCTGAAGTGAACGAGCATGTAAACGAGCTTGAGGAGCCTCTGCCTTATCGGCCCTGATCGCTGCTGAATAAACATGAGGAAGAGGTGTGAAATTTGGCAGGCACACTGCATTCTAATAAAGAAAGATGCGGCAGGGCGATAAAAATCTGCCATGTTCCACATATAATCCAGGACCCTGTGGGTAAGCACAGGCACTGAAGACGAGCTTCCAGAGATGATAAAGGACCTCACACTTGCAGATGGATGTAAAACTTGTACATACCCCAACATACTTTTATATTTACTATCAATACAGGAGAATCCACTGCACCATGAACTATTGTGGCTATAAACTACCAGGTCTATACCATATCCAGTAACCTCATTATATACACCAACCATCCACTTCATTAAAACTGCCTACCTGTTTCTACACTCGTCTGTCTTATCAGCCCTACTTACCATACTTTGTAGCTGTAGAATTACTGCTTTCTAAGTCCTCTATCAGTCTGTTCTTCCCTAACAGAGCAGGAATAACTTTGAAGTGGATCACGCTTGGCAGTGACATGGATGTGGTGGTGGTGGTGTGTTCAAGGGCAGATTTGGAAGTTCTGGGGCCCCAAGCAATGTTGTGTCTGGGGGCCCTGATCAAACAAATTCTTTTTTATAGTTATGGTTATGGTGCGGGCTTGAAAATAAATTCAATTATTATTATTAATCATTAATAAATATTAATACTTAAACATTATTATTCATACTATTTTATTAATAATTACTAGTTACTATTAATAATATACTAATTAACTATTAATATAACTATTAATCAATATTATTAATAATAAAATAATACAATTCATATTAATTATTAATAAAATACTAATAAATTATGAAACATTAATAAATTGTCAAAAGCATATAGCATAAAATTATCCCCCAATTCTGTGCTTCACCTTGTTAAACTTCATTCAAACTCATTACCACCAATTTTACACTTGGGTTTGGACTGTATGGTCAATAGACCTTGTTTACATAAAATTATACCTAATTTTTTTGTAAAAATAAGCAGAAATGTATAATTATTTTGACAATAGTTAATCTTAGAGGCATGTAAATGGATGACTTATCACAGCCTGGTAGCCGTCCGCACACAGACACAGATTCTAATGTTAGTGTTAATGTATTTTAAAATGAAACCTCTGATAATAAAACCTGTCTAGCTGTTAAACAGGCAGAACAAACGTACATGTTAACTTACAGTGGCAGCTGAACACGGACTGCTAGCCAACTTGCAAAACATCAGTTTACAAGTCTATACACTGTTTGATAGAGTGATAGCAGGGATGACCAATCACACGTTAACAAGAAATGGCAGAGCCAAACCATGAACTTGTGGGCGGTCTAAAGGGAAACAGGCTTCAAGATTTCTGCTGGGTCCTAGTGCTCAACCCGTCTTCATTTAATATAGCATAACATTGTTTTTGGATGGACAAATCTGCAGAGAACCAAAACCACTTTTTGAAAAAGTGCAAGGGACATGTCCCCCCGTCACTCCCCCCCCCCATCCCCCCATAACATCCATGGTGTATGGTATCTCTTTAGTGTCGAACAACAAAAACTATTGTGTGTTTAGTTGTTTTTTTATTTTTTTTGCCAACCTTTTGGCCTGATCTCTGGGGTCCCAAGCAAATATGTGGTTTGAGTGTTGGTTAAGTCCACCACTGGGTGTGTTGTGGCGGTGTGAGTGGATTAGACACAGCAGAGAAGCACCTCAGTGTCACTGCTGGACTGAGAATAGCCACCAATTAAAACATCTACTCAACTGGGTCCTGTGGACAGTGTTCTATAACTGATGAAGGACTAGATGACCACATTTTCCTAGTTTTGTGTAAATGTTTTCTTATGTCTGTGAGACAAAACTGTACACAGTTCATTCATAAGCTCAAATGTTGGTGTGCAGCTGGGCAGTGTTATGCAGCTGTAGGTCAATAACTATTCAGGACTGGTCAGAATTAGCACTTAAGCCCAGCACACAGAATACAAAGAGAACATGCATGAACGTAATGCCAACCCCTGCTGAATCTCATACCTGATGTCACCTCTGCGGGATCCAGGCGCACCAATCACTTGGTCGCTTAGAGGGGCTGTTGTTTTAAGGCGAGAGTGAAATTCAATCGCCGGAACTGAATCGATGGCTTCGAAAGGAATTACCTGAGCAGAATTGAAGCTGAAAGAAGGCAGTTAGAGGAGCGTCGTCTAGCTAGCTACCCTATCTCCCCTCCTCTCTCCTTCCATCAACCCGAGTTTCCCTCCACCGCCACTGTTTGTTTTCACAGCACTTTCGCTAAATTAGTAATTACAGTCACACAAACCAATCTCGCCATGGCAGCTTGTGAACCCAAAGACACACCTGCCAAAGCTCCACAGACAAATAGCTTGTTTAGCCCCACGTAACACCCAGACAAGCTAATGAGGAACACAGCGCCCAGGTCGCCATTTCAGAGTGTAAAAAGAAAATGAAGAGTGAAGATCAGTTCATACATAAACCTATACCTGCAAACGCACACACACACACACAGCTAAGCAGATCCTGGTGGGTAGATACTAGTCTGAGACACAGAAAGTCAGAGGTGGCTACAGATAATGGTCTTATGTATTAGCAGAGTTGGAACAGAATGTATATAAATCATTATGTAGTCAGGAGATTACCAAAAAGTATCTGTGCTCAGTCACAGTTATAGAAAATCATTAAATTACAGATACATTCAACCAATAGAGAGACCAGCAGACCCTCAGAAGAATCAGAATGCCCCAAGACTACCGTAGCCACGGTCTTCAGCAGAATACGAGGCTCGTGAACTGATTTCATACAACCATCAAACCCAAAAATACTTTTTTCTTATTAAGAGGTTGAAGGTTGATTCCAGATTAATCTCACAATACCAGAACATCCCTCATCATATATGTTACATATTTCACTGATTTTACTTTCAACCCAGATGACGTAACTGTACGTTTCCCATGTCAGAGATTTAGGGGATATTCTGAGGAGATAGGCTGATTCTGTCTTCTCTTCTGAGTCTCACGTCAGCTCTGATCAGCCTTTGGAATGATGCTCTCCATGAGAGACCCTAAAACTCTGGTCCATGCTTTCATATCATCCAACTTAGACTACTGTAATTCACTTTCACTGACATTCCTAACTAAACATTCACTCTCTTCAGTATGTCCAAAACTCCGCGGCCAGATTATTGTCTCGCTCCAAAAAATCAGCTCATATTAGCCTGATTCTGTTTCAGCTACACTGGCTTCATGTTCACTCCACATTCAGTTTCAACTCCTGCTATTAACTTAAACATCTCTCCATGGCCTAGCACCAGCCTACTTACATCCTTACCGCCCTTCACGATTCTGGTCTTTTGAAGTTCAAACTGGTCACTGTGGGGGGCAAACTTCCGAACACTTTACCTCAATCCCTCTGAGACTGGCCCACGATGAACATCCTTCAAAAGTCAGCTTAAACTACACTGCTCAAAAAATTAAGGGAACACTTAAACAACACAATGTATCTCCAAGTCAACCACACTTCTGTGAAACCAACCTGTCCAGTTAGGAAGCAACACTGACTGTGAATCAGTTTTACCTGCTGTTGTGCAAATGGAACAGACAACAGGTAGAAATGAGAGGCAATTAGCAAGACAACCTCTATTCAGGAGTGGTTCTGCAGGTGGTGACCACAGACCTTTTCTCTGTTCTCATCCTTTCTGGCTGATGTTTTGGTCACTTTTTTGCATTCTGTCAGTTCTCAGGTAGCATCAGACCTCCAAGGGGTAATAATTTTGATTTACATTAATCATTTTATGTTATTTTGTTCTTAACGCATTCCACTATGTAATAAATAATGATTTTCAACTGGAATATTTTATTCATTGAGATCTAGGATGTGTTATTTTAGTGTTCCCTTTATTTTTTTGAGCAGTGTATATTATTATTATTATTATTATTATTATTATTATTAATTCAATTTAAATGTACCAAAACCTTGCTAC
>BRDA01087317.1:0-21776 GCA_036984385.1 Crenuchus spilurus
TGTATAATCTGATTACAAACATTGACTGGCCACTTCATTAAAAACTATGCTAATTTTTTCAGCTCAACTGAACATGCAGGAAAACTCAATGCTCACAGGTCCACCACAGAAGATATCATTACTAATATTACTAATATTTATTAAATATATAATAAACCTTATTGTATGTATTACAGTCTTAAATTAGAAAGACTTTAAAATAATTGTTTCGTTTATTTAAACTCCATATTGAGTGTAAAGTGCATTAAATGATTCTATTTGTAAGATTTTTTTCTTGTTTCAAGAAATATTAAGACAATTTTGCTTGATTCAAATATTTTTTTCTTATTTTTTAACACATATGTTTTATAGTTTATTGAGTATAGTACATTAAAGCCAGGTTATGGCCTGGTGGTAAGTCTCTGGTTTTGTAACCCGAACGTTGCCGGTTCGATCCCAGGTCATGACTGAAGTGTTACTGAGCAAGGCACCTAAGCATCAATTGTAAATTGCTCTGGATAAGAGTATCTGCTAAATTACTCAAATGTAAAGGATTCTAGCGAAATAATAACCAAATTATGGTTTATAAAAATGCTTAAAAATTAATATGCTAGTTTTAAGATATTTGATCAAGTACGTTTTGCTTAAATCTAGTTATAACGCCTTATAATGATCATTTTTTACTGGTTTTTTAGAGTACAAGATAAGTTACAGTGCAATTTTTTTTCTTGTTTCAAGAAATCTTACCGAGATAAATTTTCTCGCTATACTGGCAGATAATTTTGCTTAATTCAACTATTATTTTTCTTATTTTGATTTTATTTTTCTTATTTTTTAACAGACTTTTTTGCAGTGCATCTGTGTCTGTTACTTTGAGTATGTGAATGTTGGGATTGTTCAGTTTAAATGATAAAATCATCATAAAAGCTTTACAATAAAAGTGGTAAAATAAATAAAGTGATACAGACACAGACAATAACAGTACGTTAACTCACATTAGGGATGACCCCCTCGTCCTTCAGCTCCTTTGTTGGGTTGATTTGAGGGAGAGTTGCGAGAGGTGGATTGCTGAGGTATATGGTAATAATACTTCTATATCAGGATTCAGCAATAAGATACATTGCACTTAGTACCTACTCTATTTTTAATTTTTTTAATGTTCCCATGTTTTGGAATTCATGACTCTGCTACAATAATTTTACTGTCGCTTAAATAGTGAGTTATGGAACATCTGCAAAACTTTGAACAAGTCCCAACCATTTCATGTAGTTCAGTGTCGTTTTTGAAGCTGTATCTATAGTTGTAAGATAAAGTATATAAACTCTATGGGATTACTTGGATTTCTGCATAAATTGATCATTAAATGTGTTCTGATCAATACCCATAGACAAACACAGTCTGCTTAAATTAATTCCATACAAAAAATGTTTTCATGTTATTGATCACAATATTTTAGGATTGTCACAACACCACAATTTTGAATTCGATACCGATACTTAGTATCTATAGACCTTAGTATCGTGATTTACAATATCAAAATGATTCTTTGGCAAAAATACAGCAAAAATTTAAAGTAATTCCTTTGTCTGAAATAAAATTTTTTAACACTAAAAACACAAAAAATCTGATTGAATTAAAAATTTAATTCAAATTAAACTAAATAAAGTAATAAAATTACTATATAATACATACTTCAAACATACAGACTAACAGCGATGGAAACATGAACATGTGTCCATCATCATGAGTTCACATTTAAAGGCAAGTAATTAGTTTATCATCGAAGTAAACAGTTACAAACGAAATATTTCACTAACCACTTAAGAAAGCTCTGTGGCATAGCCATTAACTTTACCAACCGGTGGAGCTTTCAGCTCTTTGTAGAGTTCAGTCTGCTTGTTGGCCAAACACTTAGCACTGTAAAAAATATCCTTTTTGTTTCAACTTAAAAAAGTTAGAGTCCATGCTGCCTTAAAATTTTAAGTTAAGTAAACTCAGGGAGAGTTGTTATTAAAACTTGGCATGAAGGCAACATTACTTACCATAATTTGCTGAGTCAACACAGTTTTTCTTCTTACCTGGCAGGGGTGATGCCATGATCAACAAGGTGGCTTGTCCAAAGTGAGGTTCAGTCATTGCACTGGGACTCTACTGACCTTTGCAAATTCCCCAAATGTGGGAATCTCGACTGCATAATTTCTGTTAGTGGGGTACTGCGTTCGCGCTCTCCCCTGTTTTTTGGGGGGCAGCCATGGCCCTAGTGGTAATGATCTGGTCTTGTGACCAGAAGGTCACTGGTTCGATCCCCAGACAGGACATGACTGACATGCCCTTGAGCAAGGCACCTAACTGCTCCCCGGGCGCCGGTGGATAAGGGCTGCCCACCACTTCGGGCACAAATTCTCACAGCCTAGTGTGTTCACTAGTGTGTGTGTGTTTCACTGCACGAATGGGTTAAATGCCGAGGTCAAATTCCATTGTGTGTACAGCAAATTAGTTCAACTAAAATCCACTAGTGTAAACAGCTTGATTACATTTTAACATGAATTGAATTACTCTGTTCAGTTAAAATGATTTTGCTTTTTATCATATTGAACTGTGTAGTTCAAGTAACTTAATCACAATTAAATTCTACTAAAACATTTATTTTAGCCAAATTGATCGTAAGTCATTTCAAGTTCCATAGCTGATTTATCTTTATATTAAGTGTGACTGACTTCAAATCCTAAGTGTATACAACACATTCAGATGTTCTAGTGATGCTTTACATTATTTTTTTTACCATGACTTTCAAATTTTCAATGTCAAGTTACTGGTAGCTCATTAGGGGGTAAAAAAGTCAATTCAACTGCAAGTTTTTCATGCATTTAATAACCATGCCAAGCATGAAGTGGTTTAAACTCAAATGAAAAAAAATTACACATATATTTGCTCAAATTGGAACAAGTACCAGTACAGAGAACTTATAACTATATGCTATATATGGTATGAACATATATTATAAAGAGGAATTTCTTTTTACTAATACATAGAAAACAGAAGAAAAACTCTGCTATATCCATCGTTTAGGTCAGAACCAGGACTATAATGTGTCTACAGACCAATGTTTAAAAAGAGAAACCCAGTAAACTGACTCTGGTACTTACAAACAAACATTATATTTGAAATGTTTGTAATTACTAATCAGAGTTGCTTTTAGATATGTTTAGTTTCAATAATACATTATATGATGGTTCACAATGTTTTGTGTTGTCATTTGGGAAATGCACCTGAACACTGCTATGGTTTCTTTTTTGTGTGAATGTGCTGGTGTTTTTGGAGAGTAATCTTTATAGTAAAACTTTTCCCACACTCTGTACACTGATATGGTTTCTCTCCTGTGTGAATACGTTGGTGTTGTTTAAAACTACTCTGGTGATTAAAACTAGTCCCACATTCTGTACAGTAATATGGTTTCACTCCTGTGTGAATACGCTGGTGTGTTTGAAGATTACTCTTTGCAGTAAAACTCTTCCCACACTCTGTACACTGATATGGTTTCTTTCCTGTGTGAATACGCTGGTGTTTTTGGAGACTAATCTTTACAGTAAAACTTTTTCCACACATTATACACTGATATGGTTTCTCTCCTGTGTGAATACGTTGGTGTTGTTTAAAACTACTCTGTTGATTAAAGGTAGTCCCACATTCTGTACAGTAATATGGTTTCACTCCTGTATGAATACGCTGGTGTACTATGAGACTACACTGTTGCTGAAAACTCTTCCCACACTCTATACACAGATACGGTTTCTCTCCTGTGTGAATACGCTTGTGTACACTGAGACTACTTTGTTGCTTAAAACTCTTCCCACACACTGTACACTGATATGGTTTCTCTCCTGTGTGAATACGCTGGTGTTGTTGTAGATGACTATTTACAGCAAAACTCTTCCCACACTCTGTACAGTAATATGGTTTCTCTCGTGTATGAATACGCTGGTGTGTTTGAAAACTACTCTGTACAGCAAATCTCTTCCCACACTCTGAACACTGATATGGTTTCTCTCCTGTGTGTATACGCTGGTGTAGCCTGAGATTAATCTGTTGAATAAAACTCTTCTCACACTCTGTACACTGATATGGTTTCTCTCCTGTGTGAATACGCTGGTGAGTTTGTAGATGACTCTGTTGACGAAAACTCTTCCCACACTCTGAACACTGATATGGTTTCTCTCCTGTGTGAATATGCTGGTGTGTCTGAAGATGACTCTGTTGACTAAAACTCTTCCCACACTCTGTACATTGATGTTTGCCTGTTCTTTCCATGTCTTCCTGTATTTGTCTATGAGATGCATCAGAATGAAGAGTATCGGAAGTTCTTCTGGAAGCCATATTCTCTTCTTTTATCTCTACTGATTTCAGCATGGTAATGCATGTAGTATCTCCTGAGGTCTTCATGGAAGCTGACATTAGGACAACAGGACGTAATTAATTCCTGCAGAAGAATGCAAAATTCAAATGTAAAAAAGAGCAAAGTTTATTCACTGACAAATGATTTCAAAGCAGACGTTTTAGGGCAATAGAATATCAATAGGTCATTTCTGAAAGTCTTTGGATCAGTGTGCAATGTCCAAATCCCATTTCCACAAATGTGGGGACACTTTCTAAAAATGCCATAAAAACTAATATCAGTCTTGAATACTTGAACCATTATTTAATGTAAAAAGCACAAAGAAAATATTTTCAGACATTTGTTATATCCTTCAGTCTGTTATATTTGAGCAAAAGTAGAAAATGATACATCCCACAAATAAAAAAAAAAAAAAATAGGGGACAGAGGCACTATTGTTTACATCACCTTTTCTTGATCAAATCGTAGTAGTTCCTCCCACTTCTAAGGTGCCTGCTCTCAGCAAGATCAGGCTTAATTAGGTGCTATAATACATTTAATATAATACATTTTAATTAGGTGCAACACATGTCTAAGGTGTACATTAAATTTTTTTTGTAGGACTCCTTAATTAAACTAAATTAGCTCAAACTAAATTAATTTGCGCCATTAATCTCCAACCACTTAGAAGAGCATGCTCATCAACAATTATATAAAAAATCTTAAGAGTATGGCTTCCTTATGCAAATTAGCTCTTCCAAATCAGTGCATATTTTACTCAATCAGTTTTTTTCTCATGATTGCTTATAAATGTTTTGATGCAATTTCACACACTCAATCAGGACATTATTTTATGGAAGACATTCAATGTTGGCTCCTTTTGGCAAATGGGGGGCACTATAAATGCTGAATGTATGTTTCTCAGTATCTACAAGTTGTATTGAGCTGAAACCTGGCAGCCAGCATCAAGGTACTATTCTGTAAGTGGCAGTTTAAGAGCAAATGGATCATTCAAAAACTGCCAATTAGGTCTCAGTAAGCATTTCAACAATCGAATGAGACTTGAATGCTATGTCCAGTTAGATACAATGGTATGAAAGTTTTGGCACCCCTGATAATTTGCATGATTTTCTTTAATAAATCATTGGTTGTTTGGATCAGCAATTTCAGGTAAATATATCATATAGCAGATGAACACAATGATATTTGTGAAGTGAAATAAAGTTTATAGGACTTACAGAAAGTATGATTATTTAAACAAAATTAGGCAGGTGAATAAATTTGGGCAGCCTTGTTGTTTTATTGATTTGCAAACCTTTAGCCCTAATTATTGGAACACATCTGTTTTGTATGCTCATTGACACTTGACCTACATGCACAGGTGAATCCAATTATGAGAAAGGGTTAATGTGGCCAATTGCAAGTTATTCTCCTCTTTGCATCTTCTCCGAAGTGGCAACATGGGAGCATCAAAACAACTCGCATATGACCTGAAAACAAAAATTGTTCTACATTATGGTTTCAGGGAAGAATACAAAAATCATCTTGATGCAGATGGTGTCACTGTACATTGTTCAACTATTCAGCACACTTTGCACAAGGAGAGGCTCTATGGGAGACCAATGCAGAAGAAGCCTTTTCAGCACACAAGCCACAAATGGAGTTACTTCGACATAACAAGGGGTGGTATGCATGTCAGAAAAAGGACAGCATTTCAAGACAAACACTTGCTACCTACAGTCAAATTTGGTGGCGGTTCCATCATGCTGTGGGGCCAGTGCAGGTACTGGTAAAGTTTTTTTTTACATTTGAGGTTTGCATGGATCCAATCAATATCAGCAAATTCTTGAGAACAATGTTCAAGAATAAGTGTCAAAGCTGAAGTTGCACCAGGGCTGGATACTTCAACAAGACAACGACCCTAAACACTGCTCTGTCACATACAGTCCTGTGTGTTTTTGTATTACGTATAGTCTTTATAGTTTTGTATATCATGTTCTGACCCTTTAAGGTTTTCTTAAACACTGCTGCCTTTCTCCAGCGGCGCCGAGACGCTGCCGCCCTTCTCCAGCGGCGCCGAGACGCTGCCGCCCTTCTCCAGCGGCGCCGAGACGCTGCCGCCCTTCTCCAGCGGCGCCGAGACGCTGCCGCCGCTCTCCAGCGGCGCCGAGACCCTGCCGTCGCTCTCCAGCAGCGCCGAGACCCTGCCGACCTTCTCCAGCAGCGCTGAGTCGCTCCCTTCTAGGCAAAGCAGGGATGAGACTCCGCCCCCATGTAGGCAAAGCGGAGGTGACACTCCGCCCCCATCTAGGCAAAGTGGAGGTGAGATTCCATCTCTTCCGCCACAGCACAGCCTGTGCAGCGTGAACAAGCCACTGTGCACCTTGAGCGGACGAGCCACTATATACAACCAGTGCAACATGGACGCTTCTCTTCCCTCAGTGACAGATAACGCCACACAGACGCACGAGCCTGCCATCACCCAGAACTCCGCTGGCTCGATCAGTTAAAAATGCCATGATCGGCCCGATTCCGATCTTTGAGATCGGATTGGGACATCCCTACTGTTGACCATACAATCCAAATATAAGTGTAACATTGGTGGTAGTGAGTGAAGTTAACTGAAAAAGTGGAACACAAAATTGGGTGATAATTTTATGCTACATGCTTTAAACAGTTTGTAAATATTAAATAATATTAAATAATAATGTACTAATATTTTGTTAATGATAAATATAAACTGTATTAGTTTGTTATTAATAACAATAGTTATTAGTATATTATTAATAGTAACAAGTAAAATATAAGTCATATTGTATTGTACTAATAGTTATTAGTTTAATAATCGTAATATAATACATAATATTAATTAATTTATGATCCAGCAACCCTGCCCCGCCCCACCGCTCATGTCCCCCTGAAATCTCAAGGTTAGTTTTAAAAAATAAAATTGTTTGGTTTGTATTCATTAAAAGTGGGTCGTGACTTAATGACCATTAGGAAATGTGGGGAAAATGTGTTGAGAACCTCTGTGCTATATATTTAACTGAGGCCTTGTCCACACACAGCCGGATATTTCAATAAACATATATATTTTTATGCGTTTGGGCCTTTCGTCCACATGCAAATGCAGTTTTACACCACCAAAAACGAATGATTATGAAAACTCCAGCCAAAGTGTAGATTTTGGAAAACTCCCGTTTTTGCGTTTGCGTGTGTACGTATGAAAACGGCGTTTTAGAGTCCAGAACATCACAATCTGTGACAAATGATGCTGTGATGTCATATGCACAACCACTGTAATTGACTGCCTTGCTGTTGAAGGATGAACGCCAGCAGAGAATTTTTCATTTTTATGTTAATTCAAACACTCTTTGTGTGTTTGTTTTTACAAGTTCAGCTTCTCCAACACGTGGAGGAGCAAAGGAGAAGTTTTTTGTTACTGACTTTTCTGTTTTGAAGGATTCTGATTGGCTGACATGGGCGTTAGCTTTGTGTTACACTGCCATCTATGCGCTTGGCGTGTTTATGACAACACTCTACGGCGTATTTATGCGGATTCATGTGGATGAAAACTTTTCTTAAAACGATCTTGTGTGTATGATATTATTTTTGAAAACGATGTAGGGGAAATATTCGTTTTTAGAAATACCCGGCTACGTGTGGACTAGGCCTGCAACTGCTGATCCAAACAATCAAGGATTTATAAAGGAAAATCATGAAAATTATCAGGGGTGCCCAAACTTTTTCATACTACTGTACTCCCCAATTACCTACAAAATTTGACCACTAGGTGGTGATATTCATTTAAAAAAGCTATATCAGTCTATGTTTTAAATTCTGATAATCCTTGTTTACTACATAGGTACAAACATTTGTAATTACATGTATGTTTCTAAAACTTTTTTTATTATTATATATATATATATATATATATATACACATACAATCAAAATATATTATATAGCACTATTTTTTTTATTATTAGTAGTAGTAAATATAATGTAAGTAGAACATAACTCTATATTTGCTTTTCTTTGCATTTAAAACATCCCCTTTTCTTTACTATAAATCGATATGTTCAGATCCCATTCCAATACATCATCTAATACTAGTAAGTCTACCCAAATGCTCTGCATACTCAGTTATTCACTGCCTTTTAACTCCTTGTGCACACCACAGTCATAGCCATAAAAAAACCTTATAGTAACACAGATATTTTGAACGTATAACAGTGGCGTTAAAACCATAAGGAGTTAAAAAGTAGTAGAGAAAAGGGGATGTTTTAAATGCAATCAAAAAATTCAAAAGCAATCATGGAGATATCTTCTTGTTACATTATATTTGCTACTACTACTACTAATAATAATGCTAACAAAAATATCTGTGATTGGACGCTCTAGATTTTAGGCTGGTGTCAGACATCGGGATGGAGTTTTTGGGGACCTGGCAACCCTGCTGTTGTTTAACGCACATCTGCTCCCCACCATCTATGTAAATTCACCCTTTAGTAAGTAATCCTGCACAGTGTAAAAAAACAAATGATTTTTTAAAATAAACAATGAACCATAAATTTAATAAAATGATAAAGTGCAAAAGTTTTCATCCTTCAGCAAAACGACTCTGATTCAATTCAAATAATAAAACTTTATCCGGAAATGACGTGATTATGCACATGTGCGGTACAAACTGGGCAAGGTGAACAGATTGGGGAGTGACACATCCATCATCCTCTGCTGAGTGACACATCCATCATCCTCTGCTTATCTGTATCCGTATTAACAACCCCAAGTAAAGTAGACCAGACTTTACCTCTTCCCTGCCACCTCTAATAGGTCATATGGGAGGATTCCAAGGCGTTCCCAGGCCAGCTGAGATGTAATATCTCGAATATGTCATAGGTCTTACACAGTGTCTCCTCCTCTACTGAGTGTAAAAGTAAATAATTATCAAAACAATTTAAATTGTTCGGAAATTGCTTCCAGTCTTCCACTGTCAAAGCAGCTAATTGGAGCTGTGACCGCAAGGCAGTTGGTGCTGACAGCACAGATAAGCTAATGCTAACTGATATTAGAGTATAAATTTACTCTGTAATAAAAACACCACCACAGCTTTGAGTGGCTTATTGTGTAATTTTACAACAGCTTGAGCTCAGATTTAATTACCAGAACCAGTTTTATCATCATTTAAACTATAAAAACAGTGAAAAGTGTGTGAGAGAAGATAAAATGTGAGCTGAGCTCTGAACAGAAATGTAAGAGCTGAAATAAAATCAGCTGTAGGAGGTAAAAGTCATCAGAATATCAGACTTACAGTCAGTGAAGTAGTTTTATTGCTGAACGCTGCTCGTTGTACTAAAACAAATGTGTGTTTGAGCAGCAGGACAAAAGAAGAAGCGCTGCCTGAATAATGGAGCTGTACACAGACTCGGTCCAGGACGACCGGAGTGGAGAAGAGAGACAGAAAAACACACCTGACGTGGTTGGAGAGAGAAGTGACACAGCAGACGTGGATGTGGACTCGGTCCTCCGCCTCGCAGCGCTGTCCGGCTCCGTCACAGCTCTCTGTCCCGGTCAGACTCACAGCTTCTCCCGCTGCACTGCTGGAGTTAGCTCTCCGCTAGCTTCTTAGCTAAGTCCATATAAAAGCAGCAGCCGCGGTCTCACAGCTCATTCAGCTAAACGTGCTCTTCTGTCGAGTAGTCCAGCAGCTCAGCACCTCTATCAGCATTTCACTTTCTCACAGAGTCCTTTAACTACACTCTTCTGTTTCACTCTCATATAAACAAACCTACTCCTCCTTCAGCTCTCTCACAACTCCCGCCTCCTGACCTCTCACCTCACATCTGATTGGCTCATTCACATAGCTTACACCAACCAGTCACATTCAACAAACATTTGTGTAACTATGCTCTCCTTTTCTAACAGGCATATTGAATTGCTTTAAATAAACCTGGAGATTCAGGAGTGAAGCTGCTCTCTGATCTACTGAAGGATTCAAACTGTAACCTGGAGAAACTACAGTGAGTTACTGAATTAACACTTGTGTGGTGGTTGTATTACTCAGATAATGTTGGCAGATCTGGTAACCCACAACATTATTCTTATTTAAATAATAGTCATAACATGGACTTCTCTTTGAGCTAACAGAGCTCATTCACTGTCATTGTAATTTCTGGAAACAGTTGACACTACAACACTGTGGCAAAATTTACTACATCACCGTTTTGTTGATCCTACTATCGCTACTGCGAGCACTCAGTAAGTTACTTAAAAAATAAATGTTACCACTTATTTTGATTTAGATAGATATTTAGATTTGAGGGCAATTACAATAAAATCCAACTTAGTATGTGGTAACATTTTTAATACCAATTTAGGTCTTAATTTTAAACTGATGAAGAACCGCATGAACTCATTCTCTTGGAACTCATAGTAATAGGTGGAGTGTATCAAGGAGGCCAATATTGAATTAGTGGAGAGTGCTGGAAAAACAGGTAGAGAGCACAATGTGAGTCCATCAAGGTGGGACGCAGAGGGTTCAGTGGCAGGTCTCTGCAGGGCCTACAAAATGTTTGGCATTATAACTGCCACTAAGCAAAGGGTCATCAAGGCAGAAGTTGCTTCAAAGTGGCTGTGGATAAAGAGAGAACCGTGGGTGGGGTAGTGCTACTTGGACTAGTTTAAAACACTTACTACAATGCATCATAATACACAATTATATAAAATATAAGGGTATCTTTTCTCTCCTTCTAGGAATTAATAATGGTTTTGTTTGGACAGTATTTGGACTGCATAGTGTTTTCAGCTGTAAACTGTCTGTATGAGCTAATTATCTTAATGGAAAGAAAGCACTGTTGTACATAGCTCTGGGTAAGAACATTTGTCAAATGCTGTAAATGTACATTTGTATCAAATTAGTTCAATTCTATCAACACTACACTGGTTTCCAGTTAAATTTTTAATTGAATATAAAATTGTTTTAGTGACGTATAAAGCCCTTCATTGGCTTGACCCTGAGTATCTGAGACCTAATTTCCTATTTTGAACCAGCATTTACAGCAGGGATACTCATTGCGCGGCTCCCGAGCCACATGCGGCTCGCTGTGCTTTATTGGTGGCTCTCGTGACCGGTTACAAAAGTACGCCAGCACAGCCAAAGTGTTCTTAAAGCATGCTACAGAGATAAATTCCAAGCACTTACCCTCTCATTTTGCCTTAATTAAAGTTGGTTCCAAATCAGGGATACTGTGGAACCTGGCAACACAGGCAGTGTCTCCAACAGCAGGCTGCAGGAGACTCTGCTGTTGCCAGGTTCATGGTTTAACACTTAAAAAAGAACTAATAAAACACTCATGTTACCATATTATTAATGACTTTAAGATAAATAGCAATACTGATAATAAATCCCTTATAAACAAAATACTAAGTCGTACACTCATACAGTTGTTTTGCCATTCGCTTCAAACGTGTGACAGACATATTCTGGGCTAGTTTCAGCTTCTAAAGGGCAGGTTTCAGACTGAGTTTAGGCTGGATATTTTTGTTGGACCTGGCAACCCTGCAGTAGGGTGGCTACATGGCAGTAGCGATTCTATAAGCTAGCTTATATATTCAGTGCGAAAAGGTTTAGTCCATAGGTGGGGTTTTTTTTCCATTATTTGTGTGACTTGGGGTGATATTGTGGCTCTCTCCTAGACTTTGATCTGTCAATATGGCTCTTTTGAAAAAATAGTGAGGATCACTGATTTACAGGGTTCCTGCGGGGTCTTAAAATGTCAAATTCAAAATGTAAAATTTAATGCCTTAAAAAGTCTTAGAAACAGCCAAATATCCATCCAAGGTCTTAAACATATTAAATTCTTAAATTTTTTGTTTTATTTCCAGAGAAACTTAGTCTAATCAGAAGTTTTGCTGACGTCTACTATATTCATCTTCTGTGTTCAGGTGTTTCAGAGGTGGGGGGGAGTGGGCTACCGGTGTGGGAACTACAAATCCCATGATAACTGCATGATAACATCTGTAAGTACAATGTTGCCAACCTTTCTTGCTATATTTAGTGAGTTTTCAGACTTTTTTTAAAAAAAGATTTTTGCATGCACATGAACTCAGTACAGGTGGTCCTCGACTTACGACGTTGATCCGTTCCTATGTCGCGTTGTAAACCGAATTTCGGTTTAAGTTGGAACATACGTACATACTGTACATAAATAACATACTGTAAGCACTTATCCTATCCTAACAGTAATTATCCAAAAAACACATAAAATACATTTAATAATGAAACAGCCGCGTAACCGTGTATTCTTCCGCCACGCACACCAAACACAAAACAAGGCTTTATACAGTAAATAGATGTGTCGTAACCATGAAACATCGTAACTCGGGGCTGACGTAACCCGAGGACCGACTGTATTGTATACAAATCTCTCCTGCGCACTCAACCTCTCTCTTTGTCTAATTGAGTGACATAAAGAAGGAAGTCAAATGCCCTGAGAAGGGCATACAAAGACAAGCTTGCACAACTTAAAACCCTTTAAGCTGAGAATAAAACTGAAAATGTAACAATTTTCATTTATCTGTTCTAATATTGAATTAAATAAATCCTTTTCTATAACTGAATTAAAATAAATAAAATGTTTTGAGAATATTTGGGATCACTAGAATCTTTCTGGCAGTTTGTCAAGTTGGTCTTAAATTTCACTGAGAATTTTCTTAAAAGGTCTTAATAAAGTCTTAAATTTAACTAACTGAAACCTGCACGAACCCTGTTTTAAGACTAGGATGAAAAGTTACCAGTTTAGTTTAGTCTTTGATAATCAGTATTTTGCATTATAGAAAACTTGCAGGTCCAGAGGTTTACTTGACATTAGGAATTATAGTAAACAGATGCTGGGGCTGTCTTAACACCTCTCGCTCAGGGTTATTGAGAGTGAAGCAAAGGGATGTCTCAGGGAGTATGTTGTTGGAATCTGTATTTATTGTTATGATGTATGTATAAACAGGTAATAATTGCTTATATGAGAAACGTTGCTTGCATTAAGCATACCCTAAATCTTAAGTAATTCAGATTTTTTTTCACCACACTGTTAATTCCAACAGTAGATTAGAATAAGAAGTTGGGAGTTAGATTTTTTGGAAGTCAAAAATTTTATACCACTACTACATATCTAACGTCAACTCAGTCAAAATTTATTTTGAAAACACATTTATTAAAAAAAAATACAAACTGTATTCCAAAAAAGTTGAGACACTAAACAAATTGTGAATAAAAACTGAATGCAATGATGTGGAGGTGCCAACATCTAATATTTAATTAATAATAGAACACAAATCACAGATCAAAAGTTTAAACTGAGAGAATGTATCATTTTAAGGGAAATATATGTTGTTACAAAATTTCATGGCGTCAACAAATCCCAAAAAAGTTGGGACAAGGCCATTTTTACAACACAACAGACGTCTGGGGACAGAGGAGACCAGTTTCTCAAGTTTAGAAATAGGAATGCTCTCCCATTCATGTCTAATACAGGCCTCTAACTGTTGAATAGTCTTGGGCCTTCTTTCTCACATGTTCTCTATAGGTGAAAGATCTGGACTGCAGGCTGGCCATTTCAGTATACGGATCCTTCTCCTACGTAGCCATGATGTTGCGATTGCTGCAGAATGTGGTCTGGCATTATCTTGTTGAAAAATGCAGGGTCTTCCCTGAAAGAGATGACGTCTAGACGGGAGCATATGTTGTTCTAGAACCTGAACACAGTTCTCTGCATTAATGGTGCCTTTCCAGACATGCAAGCTGCCCATGCCACAAGCACTCATGCAACCCCATACCATCAGTGATGCAGGGTTCTGAATAGAGCGTTGATAACTTGGGTTATCCTTGTCCTCTCTGGTCCGGATGACATGGCGTCCCAGTGTTCCATAAAGAACTTCAAATCGTGAGTGTGTGGGCAAGACGAAGACAAATATAGATATAATTTAAAACATCTTAACTTACAGTAATCTTTTCCAGACATGAAATCGAAGCCCCCCCTCACCCCCACAACACGTGATGTGACTTGACACCATCAGGTAGTTGTTGACGGGTACTAAACAGTATTGCTTTCTAGTACACTTGGTTTATAGACATAAACATGTCTGTTTGGTTTATACTTGCATATGTAACCTTCAAACCACTTCTGAACCTGAGTCAACGTACGAAGTGTCTCAACTGGGCCAAGGAGAAGGAGGGCTGGACCGTTGGCCAGTGGTCCAATGTCCTCTTTTCAGATGAAAGTAAAGTGTGCCTTTCATTCAGGAATCAAGGTTGAAGGGTTTGGAGGAAGATGGGCAAGAAACAGAACCCAAACTGATTGAGGTCCAGTGTGAAATATCCACAGTCAGTCATGATCTGGGGTGCAATGTCTGGTGCTGGTGTTGGTAAACTCTGCATTCTTAAATCCAAGGTCATTGCAACAGTCTACCAGAATGTTGAGGACTTCATGATTCCTTCTGCTCAGGATCTGTATGGAGATGCAGATTTCATCATCCAGCAGGACCTGGCCTCTGCCCATGCCATCATAAACACCAAAGCCTGCTTTGATGCCCATGCCATCACAGTGCTTGACTGGCCAGCCAATTCCCCAGACCTAAATCCCATTGAGAATATGTGAGGCATTCTCAAGAGGAAAATGAGGGCCACCAGACCCAACAACAATGAAGATTTGACAGCAAGCATCAAGGAAATCTGGGCTTCCATAAGTCAATGCCACAGGCTGATTACCTCAATGCCACCTCGCATCGAGGCAGTGATTAATGCAAAGGGATTCGCAACCAAGTATTGAAGATTGACATTGTTTTGAAAGTACCATATTTTGATTGATTTGATGTGATCCTAATTTATTTTCTGCAAAAACTGACAAGTAGTTTGGGCTGTTTTCTCCACAGTATTCTAGTTTTTTTAATCCTGTTTTCATGGGTTTTATGAGCTGGAAACCCAAATTATGTGAAAATAAACAAATTAATACTTGAAATATTTTAAATTGTGGGTCATAAATCTATAATCTATGAAAGTTAAACTTTTTGAATGGAATTATGGAAGTTAATCTACTTTTCTATTATATTCTATTTTTTTTTTAATGGGTCTGTATGTTTAATAACTACAACTACCAGTGAGCCTCCAGTAAGACGAGCATAACAATTATTCCTGAAAACTAACAGATTTGCAAGTTAATATTAGCAAGTGAGCAAAACAAAAGAAGATCAGTTTTATGCCATCTGCATCCAGCCTTCCAACATTTTCTCTTTTGAAGCTGAACTTCTGAGACATATATCCATGTTGGTTTATGCTGGCATGGTAGGTCTGACTGCTGCAATTTTATCTCCAAAGAAAAAAATAGAATTTAGTGAGGTTCATAAAAACACACTAATGAGCAACATCCTAAAAAGGAGCTGATGTTTAAATACAACAATACATTTATATGATGGTTCACTTGTGGCTTGTATTGTCATTTGGGAAATGCACCTGAAACATGTGGTTTCTCTCCATTGTGAATACACTGGTGTCGTTGGCAATGACTCTGTCGATTAAAACTCTTCCCACACTCTGTACACTGATATGGTTTCTCTCCTGTGTGAATACGCTGGTGTTGTAGGAGATGACCCTGTCGATTAAAACTCTTCCCACACTCTGTACAGCAATACGGTTTCTCTCCTGTGTGAATACGCTGGTGTTGCTGGAGACTACTCTGTACAGTAAAACTTTTCCCACACTCTGTACAGTAATATGGTTTCTCTCCTGTGTGAATGCGCTGGTGTTGTTGGAGATGACTCTGTACAGTAAAACTCTTCCCACACTCTGTACAGTAATATGGTTTCTCTCCTGTGTGAATACGATGGTGTTGTTGGAGATGACTCTGTCGATTAAAACTCTTCCCACAATCTGTACAGTAATATGGTCTCTCTCCTGTGTGAATACGCTGGTGTTTTAAGAGACTACTCTGTTCAGTAAAACTCTTCCCACACTCTGTACAGTGATATGGTTTCTCTCCTGTGTGAATACGATGGTGTTTTTGAAGATCACTGTTTTGAATAAAACTCTTCCCACAATCTGTACAGTAATATGGTCTCTCTCCTGTGTGAATATGCTGATGTTGTTGAAGACTGCTCTGTGCAGAAAAACTCTTCCCACACTCTATACACTGATATGGTTTCTCTCCTGTGTGAATACAGTGGTGTTGTTGGAGATCACTGTTTTGAATAAAAATCTTCCCACACTCTGTGCACTGATGTTTGTCTGTTGTTTCTGGTTTTTCCTGCATTTGTCTGTAAGGTGTATCAGAGTGAGGAGCAACAGAAGTTCTTCTGGATGCCATATTCTCTTCTTTAATCTCTACTGATTTCAGCATGGTGAGGTATTTGTCTTTGTAGTATCTCCTGAGGCGGAAGCTGACACCAGGCCTTTCAATAGGATATTATTAATTTCTGCAAAAGAAAATAATATAAAATTATGAAACACTACTTACAAAAAGTAAAAAAAGCTAGGTCTTTTGGGTGAAATTTATGGAAAATGTAAAACGTTCATGCCACAGTGATATCATGAAAGTAGGGCATCTAAACAGAAGCATGCAATGGTGACCTCAAACTATTTATTGAAACAAAATGGTGTCATAGGCCATCCTACCCTTGTGCAGGTTTACAATCTTGTCTCTGGTGTGACCGCTCTTTGATGTTGGCCATATTGGAGTGTGAGTGAGTGTGTGAACAGGTGCCTTTTATACAAGTAACAAGTTCAAACAGGTGCAATTAATAAAAGTAATGAATGCAGAATAGGATTGCTTCTTAATGAAAAACTAACAGGTCTGTGATAGGTAGCCAAATACTTTTATTAATTTAATAATAAAAATACAAATTCATTATTTAAAAATACGTGATTTCTTTGATTTTTTTTAATGTTCTGTCTCTCCGTCACGATCCTGGCCCCCACCTACCTGTACTTACACCTTCACCCACTTAGCTCTGTCCTCTCTCTCTCTCCTGCTCGTTCCCGCGAGATCTCTGTCCCTCTCTGCCTCGTTCGCTCTCTATCACACCCAATCAGGCTCGCTACCTCTCTCTTTCGTTAGCTCCTCCCAATTCACTCACTCCCATCTCACCCATTGTTACCTGTCCCTCATCATACCTAATCAGTCAGACACTATTTAGACTTAGACTCACCATTCAGCAGGGCTGTTCTTTGTTAGTGTTCCTGCACTCTGCACACAGCCCCATCATCCTCAGATCGTTCTTGATCTCTTCCATGTATCTACTTTGCCTAGCCTCCCTGGCTTAGCTTCTCTGCCTAGCCTCCCTGGCTTAGCTTCTCTGCCTAGCCTCCCTGGCTTAGCTTCTCTGCCTAGCCTCCCTGTGTTTAGCCTGCTTGACTAGCCTGTATGCTACATCTCATTGTTTAGGTTTCCAGCCTTTAGCCTTTCTTGTCAGCTTCTGTTTTGTCCACTGTATGTTTGCCCATTCTGTCCATAATAAATGTCTACCTTTACCTGCATTCATCTTTTCCTCCGGGGCCTAGCCCGACACTCTCACAATTGAAGTGTACCTACAATAAAAATTACAGACTTCTCTATTCTTTGTAGGTGGGAAAACTTCGACTGTGTATCAAATACCTATTTTCCCCCACTGTATGCTTACACAGTTCTTAGCTCAAAAGTTTTGCTAGAAATGTTTAGAGATTTATTATTTAAAAATCATAATGTACTTTTTCTGGATATTTTTTAAGATATAGTCTCTCACAACTGAAGTGTACCTATGACAAAAAATTACAGACCTCTCCATACTTCTTAGGTGGGAAAATTAGCTAAATCAGCAGTGTGTCAAATACATATTTTCCTCACAGCTAGTTAGTCTAACAGTAACCTGTTTAAAAGCAGGACAAGGAGCTTGTGATACAATGCAGTGAAAAAGTATTTGCCCTCTTAGCAATTTATTTTGTCAATGTTTCAGATTATAAAACAAATTGAATATGAGTCAAAGATAACCTGAGTGAATACATAATGGAATTACATTACAATTTAATTTATTAAGAGGAAAAAAAAGCACTACCAAACTCTGTTTATATCTGTTCATGGGACAACACTATAGAAATGAAACTTGGAAATAACTTAGTAGTCAGGTGTACAGCTTGTTAAGCAGTATAGATTTAGTCTTCTAGACATAACACAGCCATTAATGTCCAAATAGCTGGCAACACAAGTGAGTACACATCACACTGAACATGTCCGAATTGTGCCCATAGTGTCAATATCGTGTGAGATCACCAGTATTATCAATCACTGCCTTAAGCCTCTTTGGCATGGAATTGATCAGCGCTGCATAAGTTTCTACTATAATTGTCTTGCACTCCTCCATAATGACATCACAGAGTTGGTGGATGTTCAACACCTTTTACTCCACAATCTGCTGCTTGAGGACGTCCGACAGGTGCTCCATTGGGTTTAGGTCACCATATTTTGGAATTCTCATTTTCCTCATTGAAACACAGCTTCCCAGTACTGGCAGCATTCATGCAGCCCCAGACCATGATACTACCATCACCATGCTTGACTGTAGGCAAGATGGTTATTTTGCTACTCCTCACCAGAGTGCCGCCACACATGCTGGAGACCGTCTTAGCCAAACAAGTTTCTTTTCATCAGACATCTAAGTTTACGTTTATGGCATTTGGCAGATGCTCTTCTCCAGAGGGATGTACAAAAGTGCTTTAATTTCATTAAGAGAATCATCGCAGCTAATACACAAGAATTCAAACCACTGTTGAATTTAAAACAGTTAGAATAAAACCACTACTAATACCTAAAAGGAATAAGATAAAATAGGTAATCAATAAGTGTTTTAAACTAGTGCTCACTTAAGTGTTCAAAGATATGGGTCTTCAGTCTGCAAGGGACGCTATTGTTTGAACAGCCAGTGGGAAGTTTGTTCCATCACCTGGGTGTTAGGACAAAGAGTCTTGATGCTAGCCTTCCATGTGTCTTATAGATAAGAAGATAGCTTTTTTTTTTTTTTAAACAAATGAAATCATAATGGAAATTGTTCATTTCGTCATTACTCAGGTTATCTTTAATATTCAAATTAGTTTGATTATCTGAAATGTTCCAAGTGTAACAAATGTGCAAAAAAACTGTAAGGGGGCCAAATACTTTTCTGTGCAAAATGTACCAGGGCTCTAGAGTGCAACGTAATTTCTCAATGGTGCGAATAAAAAAAATCGGAGGTTGCACCGGTGCGACCAGACGTTTGAAGGGAGAAGTCTGCGTTTCAACAACAGACACATATTAGACCCTAGACATATTTTGGGCTAGTTTAAGCTTCTGAAGGGCGGGTTTTAGACTGACTTTGGGCTGGATATTTTTGCTCATATTTACTGCATTTACTGTAGAGTGTGGCAAGACCATGCTCAGTGAAGCACTTTAAGCACCAACACTTTTTCAGTAAGTTACCTTTCCTGTAGAATTTTGCTTCAAATAAAGAAATTTATGTTGACCAGATAGTTAATCATTTACAAGTCAATATTGCCTATATGGACAGCAATAAAAAAAGTGAACCTGTAACACTGATGTTTAAATGCAATGCGGTCAAAAATTTGGAAAAGAAATTTAGGTGCACCTAAGAAAAAAAATTTATGTGCACCAGTGCAAAAAGTTAGTCTAGAGCCCTGTGTACTGTAATGTATGTTTTTACTATGTACTGAAATGTAGTGTAGTGAATACACCATAAAATAACGCAATAAGCAAGAGATTTGATCACGCTTTTTGAATGACAACATAGAGACTCTTATTCTGAAACAGACATTGCAGGAAGTAAAGTCACAGTCTAAGCCGTTTTTAGCTTTTAGCTCAAGAAGCTTAACAGATAAGTCTAAAGCACTTTCTCCTCTAAGACCACTCTGTTCTGGTAGTTCTGTATAAAACGACAGACTATTTAGAAACGCATTAAAACAGAATTAAGATGTTTTTGGTCTTAAATTGTGATTGGCTGAGCCACATTCAAAGCTGTATTTATATACACAACCATACTCAGAAGTAACACCACCACAGCTTTAAGTGGCTTATTGTTTAATTTTACAACAGCTTTGAGCTCAGATTTATTACCAGAACTAGGTTTATCATTTAAACTATAAAAACAGTGAAACGTGTGTAACAGAAGATAAAATGTGAGCTGAGCTCTGAACAGAAATGTAAGAGCTGAAATAAAATCAGCTGTAGGAGGTAAAAGTCATCAGAATATCAGACTTACAGTCAGTGAAGTAGTTTTAGTGCTGAACGCTGCTCGTTGTACTAAAACAAATGTGTGTTTGAGCAGCAGGACAAAAGAAGAAGTGCTGCCTGCATGATGGAGCTGTACACACACTCGGTCCAGGACGACCGGAGTGGAGAAGAGAGAGAGAAAAACACACCTGACGTGGTTGGAGAGAGAAGTGACACAGCAGACGTGGATGTGGACTCGGTCCTCCGCCTCGCAGCGCTGTCAGGCTCCGTCACAGCTCTCTGTCCCGGTCAGACTCGCAGCTTCTCCCGCTTCACTGCTGGAGTTAGCTCTCCGCTAGCTTCTTAGCTAAGTCCATATAAAAGCAGCAGCCGCGGTCTCACAGCTCATTCAGCTAAACGTGCTCTTCTGTCAAGTACTGCAGTAGCTCAGCACCTCTATCAGCATTTAACTTTCTCAGAGTCCTCTAACTACTCTTCTGTTTCATTCTCACATAAACAAACCTCCTCCTTCAGCTCTTTTACACCCTCTCTTTCTCTCTCACACACAAACACACACACACACACTCAACTCCCGCCTTCTGACCTCTCACCTCACATCTGATTGGCTCATTTGCAAAGCTTACACCAACCACATTCACCAAACATTTGTGTAACTGTGTTCTCCTTTTTTTACAGGCAGACTGAAAAGCTTTAACATTTATTTTATTTGACATATAATCAGTGTTGCGAATAACGGCGTTAAAAATAACGGCGTTACATAACGACGTCATTTTGTCAGTAACGGGATAAAATAATTAATTCCTTTTCCTGTCGTTATAACGCCGTTGACGTTACTGGTCGTTAAAAGCGTTGCGTTACTATAGAGCTTTGGAACCGACGTCACTGCGCAGTGCATTGTGGGTCACACGCAACTTGCGAGCGCCATTTTTGAGGGCCGCGAACCAAAACAAACCAAACCGACTGAAGTCAAAACCATAGACGACGAGTTGTTTTGTCCTCAATCATTAAAAGCAGTATCGTGAGAAACTACTACCGGATGCAAGAAGAAGATACCTACTAAAAATGTGGATAGTATTCTTCAAAAATATTTGCCTTCCAGAGCTTGTAGGCAGATATTTGACCGAGCACACTGTTAGTCCAACTTCAAGGGAGACATACATTTTATAACAGTTGACAATTTTG